>VDFB02000017.1:341652037-341917037 GCA_007258455.2 Sequoia sempervirens
CATCCTTAGTGTACTTAGGCCATGTCATAGGTGGTGGTCAATTGAAATTAGACCCTGTGAAGGTTGAAGTTATTGTAAAATGGCCTAAGCCAAGCACAGTCATAGAAGTCAAAAGTTTCTTAGGTGCAGTCCAATACTAGAGGAAGGTCATTGCAAACTTCTACTACATTGCATCACCATTGCATGCATTCACCAGTACGAAGACAAATTTTTAGTGGGGAGGTCCACACCAAAAGGCCTTCAACACTTTGAAGGAAAACTTGAGCACAACACCAGTTCTAGATTTACCAGATTTACACCAATTGTTTGAGATCGAGACATATGCAAGTGGATTTTCCATTAGAGCAGTTCTAATGTAAGGAGATAAACCAATCTACTATCACTTTGAGACCTTTACAGGTGCAATTATTAACTATCCTACTTATGATAAGGAACTTTATGCATTAGTTTAGAGTGTTAAAAAATAGAAACACTACTTAATGTGGAAAGAAACTTTAATCCACATTGATCACCAGCCACTTCAGTACTTGCACTCATAGTCTAAACTATTCCAAATTAGGCACTTTAGGTGGATGGGTTTTCTTCAATAGTTTCATTTGGTAATTAAGTACAAGAAAGGTACCCATAACAAAGTAGCAGATATGTTGTCTAGGACTCTTGTTATGAATGCTTTGATTATCCTTAAAGGTAGTTCCATGGTACATGAATTTTTTTAGGAATAGCATGCTAACGATGAAGACTTTAAGGAAATTTGTTAAACTCTAATGATATGAAAACATGTAGAAGAGAAAGATTACTATGTGCAGGATAACTGTTGTATCACTTGGGAAAGTTATGCATTCCAAAAGATGAACAAGTGCATGTAATATGAGAAGCACACACCTCATTGATTGCAGGACATTTTGGGGTAGGAAAGACAATTAATCAACTGCAAAAGTATTGTCACTGGCCTCGTATGCAAGAAACTATAGCTAAGTATATTATAGGTTGTGTCATGTTTGCAACAAGTAAGCCTAGTAAGAGGAAATTGGGGTTGTACACACCTCTACCTGTACCATCTCATCCATGGGAAAGTGTGTTTATGGATTTTGTTGGAGGTTTACCTATGTCTAGGAAGGGTCATGATTATCTTTATGTAGTAGTTGATCGGTTTAGAAAAATGTGTATCTTAATTCCATGTAAAAAGCAAGTCACTGTTGAACTGATAGCTCAAATGTACTTTCAATTTGTATGGGTCCATTTCAGGTTACCTACTTCCACTGTATCGGATTGAGATTCTTGATTCCTTGGGGAATTTTGGTAAGCTCTATGAGGACTTATGGATACCAAACTAAAGAAAATTACAACCTTCCATCTACAGACCGATAGGCAGAAAAAGGTAGTGAACAAAATAGTTGTACATCTACTTAGAGGTTATTGCAGCAAACATCCCAAGTTGTGGGATGAGAGTCTTCATTATGTGCAACATTCTTACAATCATGCGGCACACTCTTCTACAAAGAGATCTCCTTTTGAGATTTTTTTTAGTTATGTGCCTAAAACACCAATGGATTTTTCTTTTGGAAAATATGATGTTGAATATGGACATCATGATACAGAGAAGGCTTTAAAGTTCATCTAGAAATTCCAAGTGATTCATCAGGTAGTGGAAGCGCTGTTGGAGAAGATTCAAGCCAAATATAAGGCTCAACATGATAAGCATTGCAGTGATCACCATTTCCAAGTTGGAGATAGAGTTTGGTTACATAGCAGCAAGGAAAGAATGCAAGGTGAAGGAAGGAAGCTCAAGCCGATTCAATATGGTCCCTTTGAGATCTTGGAAAAGATCATAACCAATGCCTTCTGCCTTAATTTTCCTCCATACATGCACATCTATTCAGTTGTCAATGTTGAGAATCTGAAGTTGTATGAGCCTCCAATGATACTGGATGAAGACACAAACATTCAAGTTTCATCAGTTGATGATCTTTCATTGGAGTACATGTCAGAGTTGCTAGAGGATGTTGTCTTAGACAGAAAAATTAGGACTTCACAAAGACGCGAAGTTGAGTACCTTAGAGTGGGACTGAAGGGGATGAATCCAAGCAAGGCAAGATGGATGGAGATTGGTAAAGTGAGGGAACTTTACCCTCACTTTCTTTCTAAATAATCAAGCTTTCAATGGTCCAAAAGCTCTCTAGTGGGGAGGACTGATCTGGAGGATCTTTGTCAAAATTTAAAATTTCTCTTTTTCTCCAGAACTGTCACCATTAGGAAGAGCTCATAATTCTTACTCCAATGCAAGTCAAACGAAGTCAAAAGGAGTTATGAAGCCCAAGTTATGCTTGGTCAAATGTCTGTCAACTCAGGGGCTTAAGTCAAAAAAAGATCAATAATTCAAAGTTTCCAAAAATGATCAAAGTTGGCGTCATCGCGAAGAGCTCGTTGAGAGCTTTCCGTTGGTGTTTGTTTCATGCAAATTGGAGCCCATATGCCCGAGTTATGAGTAGTCAAAGACCAGGTCAAACATTGACCATACTAATGTCAGCATGGTACAGTAAGCACCTTGTCATCAGCCCAGTCAGCAGACATGTTAGCATTAGAGTCTTTGACTAGCAAATAGAATAATGACAAGTGACTCCTTGACTACCCACGTGGTACTCCACACCCATAGTCTTTTATTAAAAATTAAAAAAAATATAATAAATAAATAAAATAAAAAGAGAAGGTCACAAGTGAAACCACCACACCCCCCCCCTCCATTTTTCTTGCAAGATTTAAGGGATTTAAGTCTAAATTATTCCCTTAATGATATTTCCCTAATTAAAGGGAAAAATAAACAAATATCCCTTAAATGAAGAAATTTTATTCCTAAAGAGAAAGTTAAGATCTAAAAAGGGGGTTTCAATATATTAATAAATAACATATTCCCTAAATGAAAGGGTAACCATTCTTCTAATATTTTAAAGCCCAAATATCTAATAAAGGGCTAAGAAATATTATTTTGAGAGAGTAATATTATTCCAAGAGGATTATGTGAGATTATTTTTGTAACAAAAGGAGGCTAAAAATGAGGAGTTCGGGAATTAGAAAATATTATGTATACCCAAAATTATAAGGGTCTTCCATTAATCAGTGTAAGGGAGAATATTTTTTTATTTCTACTAAAATGGGGTAGATTGTCAATATTTTGATGTAAAAATGGAGGATATGGAGATATTGTAAATCATTTGGTTACACACCAAATTGAGTAATTTTTTAGTATAAAAGGAGAGGGGTAGGATGTGAAAAGCTAAGTGGTGATTTGGAGAGAAATTTCTTGGTGAAATTTTTCTCTCATCCTGTGTTTTCAAGGAGATTATTCTTGTGCACTTTGGTGGAGCTTTTCAAAATTTCTTTGTAAAATAGGGAGAAACCATGCCAAAGTTATGTACTAATTTTCTGTAGAATTAATCAGATTGGTCCACTCATTGGAGAGGGGCCTGAAGACGTGGTCATTTTTATGATGAACTCTGTTATCAACTCTGTTTGCATTTGCTCTCCTTTCTTTCATTCTGATTTCATCACTTTGTTATTTCCATTAATTTTATTTATGTTTTTCTGTTAATTCTATTGAATTAAGTTGGATTTAAAATTGTAATCATTAATCATTCTTAAAGCAATCGTCATAGATCTGTAAAACAGATCACTAAAGTTTGTTTTAATGGTAGCATCATTCAAATTGGATATTATAGCTAGGGTGCTATTTATTTTTCCAAGAATCCCATGTACCATACTTGTTCTAAGCATGTTGATATATAGTATCAATTTATTTGTGATATTTAAGAGAATGATAATAAAATATTATAGAAGATTGAATGTCGATAGTATTCTACAAAGTCATTTATGAAACCAATATGGATAACAAAGTTCTCTTAGTGTTGGCAGGCCATCGATCTTGCATCTTGTAATAAATTTATTTTTATGGTTCCTATGTATGTTATTGTAATATATTTTATCAAGTGGGATAATTTTACGATGGCATAATTTTTAATCTCAACCTAGCTTAATAATGTTGCATCTCCAACAATATTGGAATGGCTACTTAGATGTACATGTAGTTTTAGGAGACATTATTATTTTCCTATTATTCTCTTGATTGACTTGGAGTATTAGTTGTAGTTGAATTCATGAAGGATGTGGAGAATGATACTGGTAGTTATAAGTCTTTTTAATGCATTTACACAACTTTATAAAATAATGAGTGTTCATTATTTGGAAATGTGGTCGTTAATTGCTAGTGGTAAAATATGTTAGAGTAACTATTATTTTATATTCTCAAAAGATGTTTTCCCTTACTAGGGTATAGGATTTTGTAAGATATCATAGTTTTAGATCTACATTATTTTGGAAGATATTTGTGCTTTTCCTCTCCCATTTCTCTATAAATTTGAAACATCATATAGACTTTTTATATGGGTTATCTTATAGCCACAAATAGAAGGGAACATTTTATTGATTATGTACTCTTAATTCAAAGATTAATACAATCTTGTACAATTTTTAGTGGTGGATTTTTTTCTTGAAATGGTTTCTCCATGTACATCAATGTTATGTGTCATATTCTATTCTATTTTTTTGTTTTTTATTTTTTTATTATATTTTTTTACATATGACCTTAATGGTTAGAGTGAAATATTAAATTTTTCATCTTTTTGTAAAGTAAATAATCAATAGTGATCTAACTCCTTAACTTGGATCACTTGAAGATGATATATTTTAAAATTTGGGATAATGTAAATTAATGAAATATAAATTTTAATGTAGTTTATATTATTTTATTTAAAAAAATATATATTTCATGTTTTTTTTTTTGGTATAAAATCAACATTATAATATAGTAGTTGATTTTTTTTTGAAAAATTAGGTAGAGAGGGCCTACATTTTTAAAATAATAAAACTCATCTCTTTTGTTTTCGATAATTTTTACATATTAATAACTTGAAATTTTAGTGTGTGCATTATTTTTTACATTTAGATAATTTTTTATTTCTAAATAAATATTTGAAGTCTCATTTATGAAAAATGCAATTATTTCAAAAGACCTCCACCTTTTACTATAACTATTTATCTAAGATAGAAAATAATTTTGTAGTTTTAACATGTAATCTCCCTTTAAGTGCATTGTATTATTTTAAAAAGTAAATAAAATTTAACATTTTTTTCTTGAGAGGATAATTAATATTATCTTTTAATATATATGACCTAGTAACAAATAAAATAGAAAGACTAAGTAAAATATGGAAAAAAATAAATGAAATTTTAGATCTACAAAGGGGTATTTTAATTTTTATATATATATTTTACATGAGTAGAAGTATTGAGAACATTAATTTTTACAAATACTTTTTATTTTATTTTTTAAATTTCCACTAAAGTAAATACTACACAAGTATCTAGTGGACAATTCCAACTAGAAAAGTTGCAACTTGGATCTATTTTAGCTAGAATAGGTCTAGCTAGAATACATTTTAAATTCAATTAGATTTTAGTTGGAAATTATTAACTTTTGGTATTAAAAAAAATTAGCCTAAAAAAGGTGACATAACTTTGAGAATTCAATTATTAATACGATGTTTGTAGAAACAATTAGTATATTTACATTTTTTTAAAGATTACATTTCTAGTATTTTATTCTATTTAACAACATAAAATTCATCAACCTCTATTGAACAAAATCATCCACCATTGTCTACCCTCAAAATCTTGATCTTTCTCCATGTCTAGTGCTAAGCAATATCCTTACACTCTCTAAACATTGTAAAATCCTAAAGTTTGTGCTTATGAAAATATACCAATGATTTCCTAGATTATTCATCTAACATATATATGATATAAATATTTTCCAAGAGATGACATATCTAGCTACACCAAATAGATAAGTCAAAATATAGTAGAGATTCTAGAAAAAATAAACCAATTTTATTTCTTATATAACCAATGTTCACATGAATCAAAATCAATTAGTCCCTCTATTGAGTTCTTACTCTTCAAGAACCTTAATAATTTCTCACCAATGTAGCCCATATGCTCATACTATAATATGGTCTCAATTTTATAACATCTTGGAAAGAAAATATCTTTCCTTTTTCGTTAAGATCTTATTCCATTCAATGTGAACAAGTTTTTAGTGGTGGTCCGCATCTCTATATTATAATTTAGCATATTCCATAAGAGGGATAATAAATATAATATTATCAAGGATAACAAACAATGCGTTCTTAAGTTTTATGTCAACAAGTCCAATACATTTATAAGCTTGGCAATTAATTAAAGCAATAAACATGCAAGTCGAACTATAAATAGTGTTAAAAATATATATTATACACACTGCATAATAATATTTTAATGTTATAGTCCCTCACATAATGGAATACCACATTAGAAAGGTGTCTTAATATTCTCATTATAAGATCTATTTAACAATTTGGAATGTGATATTTTAGGCGAGAGGTTTATATTAGAGAGCAATTAGCTCTAGGGCTATATAGATGTATTGATGAATTACATCTGATTAAATGGAAATAGTATTGTATAAGAGCATTCAATAATTATCAAATTATGGGAAGAAGAACAAGGTGTAGGATGGCTTGTGCGGTCTCGCCGCAGCTTGGGTCTCAGTGTGCCCCAGCGTCCTTTCTGCTTTTGGCTACGTCCGAGCTCGTTTTTTGGCGTCCGGGGGTGTTGGCTAGTTTCCTGGGGCGTGGGCTGAAGTGGGGGCTTTGGCTCGCGTTTGGACTGTTGGGTGGCCCTTTTTCTGGTCTTTTTGCATTTCTTCTGCACCGGTTGTTGTCCTTGGCGGGTGGTGCTTGGGTATCTGGGGCGTGGGGTCTCCTGCCCTGTCTTCTCTCTTCTTGCTTGTGCTTGTGCTTTTGGTCCATGGAAAAATGAGATTTTGCTTTTTCTATGGTTTCTTCTGGTGATTTGGAAATGGTTGAGCCCTCTTCTTCGTTGCATGCCAGTGGTCTAGATCAGATGGGGAAACCCCATTCTGGGGATGGAGTCTCCTCTTCCAAAGGGAATTTTTGAATTAAAAAAGTAAACGGTTGTTTGGAGAGATCTGAGGATCGTCCAGTTTTGGTTATTCAACCTGAGCAAGTTTCAAAGGATGTTGAATATTGGGGCAATCATGCTCTTATTTGCAAATTTTTGGGCCTTCGTTTATCTCTACCTGTTTTGGATTCCTGGGCACGTAGGGTTTGGAACCCTGAAGGTGATATGGAGATTATTCTGGCAGCTAATAACTATTTTTTGGTTGTCTTTTCAAGCATGTCCGACAGGAATAGGGCTTTCGAAGGAGGTCCTTATTTCTTTAACCAGGTAGGGCTTTTCATCAAACCTTGGCACATGGGATTCAACTCTGCTGAGGAGATCCCTTCACGGGTTCCCGTGTGGGTTCATTTGCCGAGGCTTCCATTGGAATTCTGGAGGGAGGATATTCTTCACTCAATCTCGTTGCTTCTTGGAAAACCTGTGGGATCGGCTTCCCAAACTCAAGACCGTAAGGTAATTTCTTTTGCTCGCATTTGTGTTGAAGTTGATTTAAATAATCCATTACCAGACTCTATGGAAATTCGCATGGGATCTTCTTCTTGGATCCAACAGCTGGATTATGAAACCCTACCCTTTAGATGCAGAATTTGTCATGAATATGGACATTTACACCGCAAATGCCCTAGATTTAAACCCTCCCCCTCTGCTGCTTCTGGACCTCCCAAGGGGGACAAGGGAAAGGCTCCAATGTCTAATGAACCTGTGGATAATGAGGGTTTTATTCCGGTCAAGTCCCATAACAAAGGCAAGGGCAGGAAGAGATCTTGGATGGATAGGCAGAATGAAGGCAACTTTAACAGGTTTGAGGTTCTTGATGATTTGACCCAGGAGGAGGGTATTCCAGTTGAGCTCTCTTCTGGGGCTAAGGGTCTGCAAGATGTTCAGGATGATGATGCAAGGAAAGAGGATCAAATTCTATCTCCAGGGGTTCATCAGAAGGATCAGAAGGCTATGGATTCTTTCGGCTCATGCTCAGGATTTCGGGGTTCTGCAGGGGTCACAGACTCTGAAGGACTCTGTTGCGGTGGTTCCTGATCCCCCTGCTCCTAAGGGGGCCTCAGATCCTGTGAGGGGTAATCAAAGCTCCTCCTACATTAGGCTTACAACAGAAATCCTTTAAAAAGGGGCCTCTTGATAAACCGTCAAAGAGTGGAAGGAAGACTGATCAAGAGAAGGTTAAGCTTATGGGTGATACTTTGGTTGAGTCTGGGTCTGTGAAGCCCATTGATTCCCATTTCTCCCACCCCCATAAATGATTGTTTTATCTTGGAATGTAAGGGGGTTGAACAACATCCCTAGACAAAAGGCTGTTCGCAGATTAATTGAATCTCAGTCACCGGATGTGGTCTTTATCCAGGAAACTAAGCTTACTGTTGATGGGCTAGCTAATTGTGCTTCGCGTATCTGGCCCCAAGGCAATTGGTAGGGGGTAGGTGCTTTGAACAGTGCAGGGGGTGTGGCTTGCTTCTGGAACCCGAGGAAAGTTTCCCCCTTATGTTGGATGTCTAGTCGGTCTTCCATTTCTCTGGTTGCTTCTAGTTTTGTTACTGGAGAAAGGTGTCTCTTATCCAATATTTATGCTCCTATGGATCTTTCAGGTAAGTTAAATCTCTGGGCTCACATTCGTTTCATCTCGAGCCTTGGACCCATTTCTCCCATGGATTATGGCTGGTGATTTTAATGCTGTTACTTGCTTAGATGAAAAACGTGGTGGGTTAGCCAGGTTAGACCCTTCTGCTAATCTTCTCAGGGATATGATTGGTTCCTTGAATCTCATTGATGTGAAGCCTTCCAATGGTGTCTTTACCTGGAATAATAGGAGATGTGGTGTGGAGGCTATCTCTGAAAGGCTTGATAGATTTCTTGTCTCCTGTTATTGGTTGAATAGTAGGTTGACTACCAGCTCTGAAATTCTTGATTGGAGGGGCTCTGATCACTGGCCCATAAAGCTTTTGTCACCGCTTATGGTGTCACCAAAAATCCCTCCTTCAAATTCCAATTGATGTGGTTAAGAGATCCATCTCTTCAGGAGCTTATGCTGGACTGGTGGCATGAGGGGATGCCTTCTCATGGGACAGCCATGTTCACTTTTAGTAAGCGGCTTCAGCATGTGAAGTTCAGACTTAAGAGATGGAATAAACAATGTTTTGGGAACCTTCAAGCTCAGAAGATGGCTGCCCAGTCCAAGTTGGATACTATCACTCGTCAGATTCGGGACCAGGGGTTGACCTCTGCCCTTAGTATGGCTGAGTCCTTGGCTCTGAAGGGTTTAGAAGAGTGGGAACTTCGGGAAGAGATCTTCTGGAAGCAAAAATCTCGTATTGATTGGCTTCAGGAGGGGGACAGGAACACTGCTTTCTTTCATAATTCAGTTAAGGCTCGAAGACAAGGAAATTCTATCTCCTCTCTTGTTTCGCAGGATGGGGCTCAACTCTCGTCCTATGCTGATATTTCCAGGGAGGCAGTCAATTATTTTTCAAACCTCTTTTCTAGGGAGAATCTTGCTGCCCGGGCTGAGGAGCAGGCCATCATGGATTGTATTCCCCGCCTGGTCTCTTCTGAGATGAATGGGACTCTCTTATGTCCTATCTTGTTACCTGAGTTGGAGAAAGTGGTATTTAATATGAAAAAAGGTAAGGCGCCTGGTCCAGATGGGTTTCCAATTGAGTTTTTTCAAGAGTTCTGGGAAATTATAAAGTTTGATCTCCTTGAGGTGGTTCAGGAATCTCTTAGGAACAAACAGATGCTCAAGTCTATGAATTCTACCTTCTTGGCCCTCATACCTAAGTTGGAAGGAGCTAACCAGTTAGCTCAATTCAGGCCTATTGCGTTATGTAACGTTGTTTACAAGATCATCACCAAATTGATTGCTGAGAGACTCAAACCACTCCTTGGTTCTTTGATCTCGGCTGAGCAGGGTGGTTTTGTTGAAGGGAGACAAATTTTGGATGGTGTTGTGATAGCCATGGAAGCTATTCATTCTATGGCTAACTCTAAGGAGAAGGCTATGTTTATTAAACTTGACATGTCTAAAGCTTATGATCGGGTGAGCTGGGAGTTCTTACAGAAAACTCTCTTGGCTTTTGGCTTTGCTGAGGAATGGGTGAACTGGGTTCTTAGTTGTGTGACCTCTACCTCATTCTCTGTTCTCATTAATGGGGAACCTTCAGATTTGTTTAGTGCTTCTCGGGGACTCCGGCAAGGGGATCCTTTATCCCCTTACTTATTCATTATCATGGCTGAGGGTCTTGGAAGATTTATTAAATCTCAGGTGAGACAGGGTCTTATCCATGGTTGGAGCTGGAACAACCTTCTCCCTTCCTACTCTCATCTTCAGTTTGTGGATGATACTGGGCTAATGGGCTTGGCTAGAATCAGTGAGGCGGTGAACTTCAGGCGAGCCTTAGACATCTATCTGAAGGCTTCTGGTCAGCGGATTAATGATGATAAATCTTCTATTTATTTCTTTAATACTCCTCAGCTTATTCAGAGTAGGATTGCTAGGATCCTTAGATTTCAGATCGGTTCTCTTCCCTTGATGTACCTTGGGATCCCTTTGGCTTTGGGAGGACAGCGGAGAGATTATTGGCAGGGTATTTTGGATAAATTTCGAAGTAGGGTTAGCCATTGGACTCACAGATGGCTATCTTCTGCTGGGAGAGTGATTCTTCTTAAGACGGTGGTGCAGTCTCTCCCCATTTATAGGTGTTGTGTGCAGGTTCCCCCGTCCACCTTTGTGCGGGAATTTGATGCTTTGTCTCGGCAATTTCTTTGGTCTGGCAACCTTCTTTCCTCAAAGTGGAGCTTGGTCAAGTGGGAGTCTGTTTGCAGGCCGAAGCATGCTGGGGGCCTTGGTCTTAGGTCTATGGCTCTTGCTGTCACTGCCTTGGCTGCCAAGCTGTACTGGAGGTGGTGTAACAATCAAGATCAGGATTGGGCTAAGATTCTGACCCACAAGTATCTTCCTGGTGCTGATTGCCTCGATGTGCCGCGTCTTCCTTTGTTGGGTAAAGGTTCTTGTATTTGGGATACCCTTAAGAAGGGTGCTCAGCTGATTAAGGAGGGCCTCTTTTGGATCTGTAATAGAGGCTCTGATGTTTTGTTTTGGCAGGACTCTTGGGATGGCCACCCTCCCATTCTTTCTAGTTTTCCTCAGCTTCAGCCTCTTTGCCATATTTTTTCTGAGGCCGGTTGGATTAAGGTGGAGCATTTTAAAACTGTCAAGCGTATTGGGCAGGCGGTGGTGGCTTGCTGGAAGGACCCACAGGAGTGGCCCGTGGGTGGATCTGATGAGGATCGTGTTGTTCTTTCTAGAGTTTTGGAGGCTAGGCTTTGCAGCTCCCTTAATGGGAGGGATGTTCTGGCTTGGAATCCTAGTCCAAAAGGTAAATTTACTGTTGCCCAAGGCTATGCTATGCTTGACAGGAACTTATATGGTCCTGCTGAGGTGCACTGGTGGAAGAAGGTTTGGGACAACTTCTCTTGGCCCAAATGCAATTTTTTCTTATGGTTGGTTGCTCAGAGGAAGTGCCTCACTTGGGAAAATCTTCGCAAACGTGGCTTTCAGGGACCCTCTATTTTCCTTCTTTGTTCTCACAGTGAGGAGTGTACCTCCCACTTGTTCTTTCTTTGCCCTTACTCTAGAGAGTTATGGCACAGATGGTGGGAGGCTTGGCATCATGGGTGTATTCATGCTACCTCCTTGATTGACTTTTGGGAAAGTTTGGGCAGACCACCAGCAAAGACTCCTTTCCTTCAGGTGGCCTGGTCTATTGGGCCTATTTTCATTCTTTGGAACCTTTGGTTGGAGAGGAACCGTAGAGTTTTTTGTGGTTCCAATTTGGGAAATCTTCAATTGTGGAAGAAGATAATTAGCAGGCTTCAGGAGACTATTTCGGCTAAGTGTGACATGTCTGAAAATCTTGATCCTGGTGATCTTGATATTGTGCGGAATTTGAGCTTGGGGGATAGTAGCCGGGGTTGTTTTGCTGGCAGAAGGCCCCGTCAGGTTCGGCAAAGAGTTTGTCGTGATGGGAAGTGGATGCCTCCCCCGGTGGGGGTCCTAAAGATTAATACTGATGGTTCTTCTCGTGGGAACCCTGGTCATGCTGGTGTGGGGGGTATTGGTAGAGGTAATGATGGTGGTGTGGTTTTTGTCTTCTCTAGTTACAAAGGGCAGCAGTCTAATAATCTGATGGAGGCCCTGGCTATTAAGATTGCTGTTGAGCGTGGATGCTCTTTAGGCTGGAGGAGGATCATTTGTGAGTTGGATTCTCAGATTGTTGTGGATTTGCTAAACAATCAAAGGTTGGATGATGTTAGTTGGCAATTGGCTTCCGTGGGCAGACAGATTTTGAGTCTTTGCAGCTCCTTGGATTCTGTCTCCTTTTGTCATATCCCTAGAGAGTGGAACAAAGTTGCCGACTGTCTTGCGAAGTGGGCCTCTGAGAATGTGGATGGCTGGGATATCAGTGGAAAGGATGAGCTTTCTTCTAATTATCTTGAGACCCTTGAGAGGTTATTAGTGGAGGACATGAATAGGTAGTGTTGTTGCTGGTTGGTCTGGTGGTGTTTTTTTGGTGGGCCTTTGGCCTTTGCTTTGTACTATGGTTCTGATTGAATAAAATTTTTACCCCTTCTTTAAAAATAATTATCAAATTCTCATAATGGAGCATTTGGTTTGACTAATTTGACTCTTTGTTTGTAGGCACCATATAAATCCTTGGAGGATGATGAATTTTTTTAGAGGATTTAATGAAGTTTTTGGAGCCATGGTTTTAGAAATCATTTGGCTATTTATTTTGTGTCCCTTTCACACAAATAGAGTGTCTATAATTGTGTTTGGTGATGGTTTCAATGATAGGTATACATTTTTTTAATTAGATTAGACATAAGGATTGGAGACATACTTTAACCACAAATAAAATTATCAATACATTTGTAGTATATTCAATAGTGATTTATTACTAATGGAGAAGTACAAAATACTTTCTTGTGATTTTTCATACTATGGATTAGAACCTATTTAGCAAAACTATTCTTATTTCTATATTATTGTTTCTCTACTTCCATCAAATTAATATCATACATTTGTTCGAAAGGGAGATCTACATAAGTTAATGTATGTTTCAAGAACAAAATATGACAAGCAATTTCAGAATGGAGATCAAGAATTTTAAGGGACAATTTTTTTTGTTTGTTTGAAGCTCAAGATGGAGGATCTCCTTGCTGAGCAAGATAAATGGATTGTTGTGACTATTTTTATCCTAGTATGTTTATGACTAGAAATTTTTTTGATAGGAAGATAAAAATTACAATCCAATTTTGTGTTTATAATTTAATGTTGTGGAATGTTTCATGGGATAGTACTACTTAGAGACTATGGGAAAATGCATGGTCCTTCTGTTAGTGAAATTCATTAGTAAACATATATTTTCTCTTAAAGAAGTTGTACTCCCTAAGAAAGTTCTAAAGATGGTTTTCAAAGAAATTTGTAATTTGCACTTATTTTAAAATGTGTTCCAAAGGATAATCATTATTTTTTTTGGTTGTTGTATAGGTTCCTATAATGTAATTTGTACACTATGAAAATTCTATATTCCTTTAGAGTGTAAAATAATTAATTTAACATTTTGACTAATTCACATGCAAATGAAAATAAAACAAGATGTAATGGTAAAATTGTATAGCCAAATCATTTTTCCTTATATTTTAAGTTTACATTGATCAAAGTGTTGTACAATACAATAAAAGTTTATAAGTGACAATTGTAAATGAAATCGACTTATAAAATCACATATCCCAATCTCCTCATTCTGAACTCCTAAATTCGTGATTTTAATTTCTAGATTTTTTCCATATATATATATAACAACTTTACAGATAAAAAAAAATGATTATTTTACATAATTACAACAGAACAATTGACTAGAAAATTACTACCCCGCAATAACATTATTAACTTTGCAAAAGCCGCAATACACTGTGAACTCCCTCCACTAGCGTTTGCTTTTCACCTCTCACAACTAGACCTTTCTCCACTTCTCCGCACGCTTCTGCGCCCCCTTCTAGAAAGTATCCTATTGGGAACTCATTCATGGAACGTTTTGTGACGATACCCACGAATGCCCATCTACCCTTTTCAGCCTTTCCTGGTAATTTCCTTCTAGTTACACTACTCGATAGCTCTGTTTGTGAAGAAACACAATTTATAACAACACAGTACATAAAGGAATCGCCATTTGAGATAGTCGTCAGCCCCAATTTTGGCCTGGACTTTATATTCTGGTTGGAGATGGAGTCAACGATCATGAGATTCGGAGAGAGTAGGCCTTCTACAAGTGAGGCCGCATCAGGAATTGCCCGTGCACATATTATTATTTCAACTGGCCATTTCTACAAATTCCATTCACAATATTTAGTCAATGCCCAATTAGATGAAAATAACCAGAAATTTTCAATCCTAGAAACTATTATTACCTGTATTGTTTGAATACAATGTTCAATAACTGATCCCTTGTTTGTTCTCAGTATTAGCCGCTTCAAATTCAGCATGTGTTCGAAGCTTTCAATACCCGGTACCTCCCAGCAGGTCTTAACAGTTAATCTTTGCAATCTTGCGCAATTTTCCAAACCTTTGATTTTCTCAATTCCGTTGCACTTTATTAGATTAAATTCTCGGAGAGAAGTAAATCCTGCAAAACTCGGAATGTTCTTCAACATTTCAGAGTTTTCTAAATGTATTGACTCGAGGGTCCTTGGCAATGCTTCGATCTCCTCTAAATGATGGTTCTCGGTAGCACGGAGACTCTCCAAGTGGGGACAACAGTCTTCAGGAAATGAAATTCTGCACACTTCTGTCCCACGTAGATATATCTTCTTCAGGTTGCTCAATCCAAAATTTAGTGATGCCACCCGAAAATCCAATTCGCTGATTGGACAACTGAATATCTTCAGGTCTTCAAGATTATTCAGTTGCGTAATTGACTTCGGTAGAGATTTCAGCTCAGAACAATCTTCAATTTTAAGATTCGTCAAGGAAGACAAATCTCCAAGAGATGTCGGCAAGCTTGTCAACAGCACGTGTGATATCGACATCTCCTTCAGCTTGTTGAGTTGACCGATGTTATCCGGTAGCTCCCTTAAGCTGGTACTGTTGAAATAGAGCTCTCTCAAGGATGTCTGATTTGTGATCTGACGAGGCAACTCTTCCAATTGCTTGCACTCAGAGAGGTTCAAAAACTCCAGCTTTGTCATCTTTTCCAGAAAGTTTAAATCCTCTGATGTGAAAGTGAGTTGACTACACCCCATTAAATTGAGATATTTCAGGAGCATCACGTTTTTAAAAGAAACCGGCAACCTCCTCAACTCGATGCAGTAACACAAACTTAGATGCCGCAGATTGCTCAAATTACCGAAATTGCTCGGTAGTGATGATAGCATGTAACACTGAAATAACACCAGGTGTTCCAACGATTGTAGGAGGCAAAATTCGTCTGGCAGACTCCTAACATTGTAGCCGCGAATGATTACTATCTTTTTCAAATGTTTGAGATGTCCTATTGAACTTGGAAAACCTTGAAATTTGTGGCAATCAGAAACAATCAACTGCCTTAACTGCACAGGGACCTGCATCACATTTTCGAGTAGAGAAACATTAAGCATACATCAATTACAAAACGATTGAAAGAATAACTTAAAACAGGTAAAACAGTCGCTACTTACCTCGTCGTCACTCTCCGCCCATAGCTCTTCTAAGCGATTTTCAAAGAAACCTTCATAGAATTCTAAAACCCTCAACTTTTTCAATGAAAGCCCTGACGGAAGTTTTCGCTGCCTAATTTCTAACCAACGAAGCCAGACCAACTCTTTTGAGACATCACCCAATACTTGATCAAAATAACCTCCACTAATCACAAAATATTTTAGTCCAATTAAAGAAGGCGTGAGCGACCAAATTCCTCCATTTGTGTTAACCATGAGTTCTCTGTGCGAGCACCAAACGCAGTCGACCTTTTCAATTTTTCGTACATGGGGTAAGCGCTCCATTCGTTGCTGAATATGAATAACATAAAATATTCATAAAATAAAATAAACTTAGAATATAAAGCTATAAATTTGTACAAACAATTAAAATTATTAAAAGGAAGTAGAAAAACATAAGAGGTGAGCAGACAAACCCCATAATAATTACTCCATTTTGTTTGACTTGAGGTTGTGATTATTCCTTGAATGCCAATTCTTTTCTGAAGAGAGTCAACCCAAGTAAATCGGTAAGTTTTTCATGTTAGTTGATTGCAAAATGGGTCTAATCAATGAAGATTTTCTTAGACAACTATTAAGCTATAAAATTAATAAAACTTCATGCATTCAAATAGTCATATATAATTAAAAATAAAGTTTACTTGATGTAATAACAAATTAATTAATTTCACTTTAATATGTGAGATAATAAAAAAATATTAATTTTACCTCTTCTTGTTTCTGAACATTAATAATTTGTTGAGGCAGCCAAAGTCGATAAGGAGATTGTTTATTTGCAATGTCCTTTCCTAAATCTCTTAAATGGTCATGCATTCTTATAAGATTGTCATCGTCAAGCTCAACCAAACACTTATGTAGAAGATTTTCCCAGCTTTGTTGACCACTCCAACCCAATCCATTCCATACTTCAATTGTCAAGCTACTCTCTTGTCCAATGAAGAAACATGCACTATCAAGGAATATCTCTTTTTCTTCATCATCAAGACTATCATAACTTATTTTGAGCCTTTGCTTGATATCATCAGGTAATATTCTCGAGATCTTATCTAATTGTGACTCCCAATATTTTTTGGACTTACCATATAACTGTGCTCCAAATATCTTGAGAGACAAAGGCAATCCATTGCATGCTTGTAAAAACTTTTCAACAAGTTCGTTGAATCCATCAGGTGGATAAGATTTTAAGAAAGCGTGCCAACACAAAAGCTGCTTTGCATACAACGGATTCAATTGTCTCATTTTATATATGCAGGCAATGCCCCAACAATTAAGGACGTCACATACTCGTGTGGTAACAATGATGAGACTACCCTTTTCAAGCCTATCTTTTGTAGGCAACAAAGCATCCAATTGCTCCATATTATCCACATCATCAAGAACAATCAATACTCTAACAGATCTCAAACCCCTCGAAATTTTTCTCATACCTTCCTCGATATTATCAAATGCTAAACCTCTGACACCGAGATCATTGAGGAGTACTTTTTGCTTCTCATGCAACAAGCCTTTGGTTGCAGCATCTCGAACATCAAACACAAAACTGGACCTCTCCATTGAAGAAGCTATTTCATTGTATAACTCTTTTGCAAGGGTGGTTTTGCCAGAACCACCCATGCCCCAAATCCCTACGATTTGTACATCCTGATTGCCATGGGCAGATCGCAGAGTATTCACCTTAAATTCTTCCACTATTTCTTCCAAACCGACTGGATGTTTTGCAACAACTAATGGTACATTATTATTCATTTCCTTCAAAACACAACTCACAATATTCTTGACCAGCCTCATCTCATCCCTGAACAGGTAAAAAACATTGAAAAATTAAAAAATCTATCAGGTGATTATGCCAAAATCAAGATGAAATAAAGAAAAGATATATATATTTAAGATAAGAGAGGCGGAAGGTGTGGTACTTACTCTTTAGAGTTAATGATTTGTCCATGGTAAAATGAGACCTTGTGGAGTGCTCCCTTCCACTCCTGGACTTGTTCTTGGCTGTATCTACCTTTCTGTTCATGCTCCTTAAAGGCCTGAACATACATTCCTTTCCCTTTATCTACCCATCTGAGATCAGTAGGATTTACGTGGTAGAAAATAGGAATGATTGTGGCGCCAGATTTAAGCATAAATGAGAGCTCTGCCAAACACCAGGGTGATTCTGCATACCTCTCGGAAAATATAGCTATATGAATCAGAGCGCTGGTCATTGCAGCTTCGATTGTTCGGGGCAAGAAATCACCATATTCGAACTCTAGTGAATCCAGAAAAACACAGAGCGACATACCAGTAAGGATAGTATAGAGAACGCTAGCTAAGGTCTGTTTGACGTCTGGTCCACGATGATTGATGAATACATCGTAGCACGGTTTTTGCACACGTTTTGAGGCAGAAGTCGGTGCAGATGGTGCGATTCCATCGAAAGCGCCCTTAACATCAATCTTCTTTGCACTCCCGGTGGAAGAAGTAGACGCCATGGAACTGGGTGGCAGTGAAAGCTGATAAAAGAAAGAAAAGCAAAGCAATAGACGCAGGCTGAATGTTGCCAAGTTGAAGGACTATATATAATTGTCAAGAAAGAGAATGCTTCGTGTTGTGGTATGAGAAGAGTGTATCGGTGATGGAGACGAAAAATGATCGAAACCGTAAAGTGATTTTCGGAAGAAATGATCAAAGGCGTAGATTGGTTTACATACGAAACCGCGTGGAAGAAAAATAGAAAAATGCAAAGGCAGATTCAACGGAATATTAAAGAATAGTCCGAAGCAAGAATGTATAATTAATACACCAAATATATAGCTGTTAGTCAACAGTCTTAAATGATGAGGTGTCCTATACGTGGAGTGCGCCGTACTTTGGTATTCGTTGGAAGGACAACCTAGGATGAATATAACTTTTAATGAGATCCACAATGGAAAGACTAGTCAAGCATGATTTAAAAACAACTATGTATTTCATGTTTAGTCATTGCCCCTCCGTTGATTTATTTTACTATTAAAATATTATTTTCAATCGAATAGGCATGGCTCGACAACTAATCCATTGACTGAAAACAATGGAGTTGGTGGATATTCTTTCGTGGACAAATTCCAATCCTTAATAATTGCACTAATATTTTAAAGAATGTATAAATAATACCTCAAAATATGTCAGTCATTCATCACAAAACGTAGACAAATTCCTATCCTTAATAATTGTACTAATATTTTAAAGAATGTATAAATAATACCTCAAAATATGTCACTGTCATTCATCATAAAGCGTGGACAAATTCCAATCCTGAATAATTGCACTAATATTTTAAAGAATGTATAAATAATACCCCAAAGTATGTTGCTACCATTCATCAAAAAGTTTGGACAAATTCCAAACCTTAATAATTGCACTAATATATTTAAAGAATGTATAAATAATGCCCCAAAATATGTCGTTGTCATTCATCAATCTTAAATGATGAGGTGTCGTATACATGCAGTCGGCCCTACTCTGGCTAACATTTGTTGGAGACACAAGGAACCTGCTTTTTTTGCAGAGTTCTCTCTCACACGTTCCTTGGCTTAAATTTCATGGTTGACATTCTTCTAACACAATTTTTTTAAAAGTTAGTTCTTTATTTTTTAATTTTATGAAATATATTTTTTAAAATATTATATTTTATAAAAAAGTGTAATGCTCTTATATAAAAAAATTAAATTTTAAATTTAAATTTAGGGATGACTTTACTTCTTTTGTGATTATTGTACATTAATTTAAAATAGTAAAATATTTTATTTTACAATCATTGGCATTGTATTAAAAGGAGTAACCTTAGTTCATTTTAGACATCTAATTATCTAATCAATACATTTTAGACCTCATTCCTAAAGCTATAACTTGCATGTGTTGTCAAGAGATATCTTGCATGTTTGGAGTGTTGCCCCTAATCTTTTATCTAGTTATCAATGAATCATTACCTTACATAATTTGACAAATGGGAAGAAAATATATACCTACCACATGCAAATTAATAAACACCATTTAAACTTGTTTTCAAGAAAGGGTTGAAAGCAATAAGGTGAGTGAAAAAAGACATCCTAGAAGTTCTTAGAGATACTTGACCCATGGGCATAGACCAAATCCACACTTGTGTGATTCATTTCATAATTGTGAAAGTGATCAAAACTGAAAAATGGGTTGTTTAATGAGTAGAGTACATTCATCTAATCTTCACAAAAAAATCTACAATATAAGTGATTCAATATTTGAAATTTATCAAAATTCTCTATCTTCATGTCATTTTCTTACAATCTCTATGCAACAAAATAGAGCATCTAATAAATGGTGATGACTTATAATACATCTTTCTCAAGTAAATTTTTGCTCCCACTGTTGGTTTGTTTTTGTGCCTTAAACTCCAACTAATTCATAAAAAAATCTAAATGAATACCCAATTCTAATGCTCAGTTGTTTTAAGGAGTTGGTCAACAAACTTGAGAACAATTTCAACAAATTTTATTCTCTACATTTTAGAATCTACAAAACCTATGAGGGTGATCCTATGCAACATTGACTTTTTTAGTGGCTAATATTCGCCAATTAGCTAATAGTTGAAATTTGGGAATCCAAAATTGGCTAGTAGTTCAAGCTATAACATGACTTGAATCGCCACATTTTTAGAAAAAAATTATTATAGTCTCATTTAAATCACCAGAGAATTTATTTTATTAACAATTTGAAGTAAAAAAATCACCACAATATTTGATTCATGATTAGATCAGATTCACCTAAATTTTCTAAATTATAATATGATGCAGAAGCATCCATTAAGCAGTCAAAGTCAGTCTTCTTGGAGGAAAAATATAATGTGAAGCATGCTTTGAACACTAACTTATGGGTGATCCCATAATAGTGGTTTACAATTTTTGGCCAAACTGGACACTGAAATTATTATTTTTAACTAAATCTTCACATTCGGGCACCTATAGCAGCTAAACTGTGAGGAATTTGAAGATGGTGCAAACTAGAGTCTCATCAAATTTTTACTATAGATTCTAAAAATATTTTTTTCAAAATTTTTGGAATCAAATTGCACTTCTTTTTCCATCTCCCACGAAAATTCTTTTTTTCAGAAAACAACATTTTTAAAAAGTGACGCACACCGTATAATGCATAACTTTTTTTCCATGAAGGATAAAATTCTAATTCTTTCAAATTTAGATTTGCAACTCTGATATCTACTCCACTTGGTTAGATAGTTTTCTATTTAAGATTTTTTCCTTAATCAAGTTTCAAAGTCAAAGAATTACAATTGGACTGTATAACGATAACTTTTTGTATATGTCAATTTTATTTTTTTTGTTGGATGAAGGACTTCAATATCTAGTGCACTCATATTTTTCAATTTTTTTTTGATAATCTTCTATTTTTCCACATGTGAAGAACAAAGAAATTCATTTTCGATGAAAAACCTATGTTTAATAAAACTTAAAAAATAAATACATAACAAAAGCAAAACATATTAAAATTATATTCATTGGATAGCTTGTTCTGAGGAATACCATAATCATTTGAAATAAAATTTAAATGAATTCATTTGATCCCCCAAAAGCTAAATTAAAAGTGAATTTTTATCAACATTTTGATAGGTGTAAAGGAGACGCATTTATAGGTATGGTTTAAAACTAGTGAGGTTCTATCCAAGGGGGTTTGATCTAAGGTGATTTGATCAAACCCTTTTCAATTGGAATCCTTAAAATGAAACTTTTAAAGGCTTAAATCATTATATTTTCTAAAAATATGTGATTTCAGCTAAAATTTGTTCCTCTCAGGAATTGTAAACCACTATTATGACAGCACCCTTATCTTCTTTAATTAATTTTCTGAAAAGCACTTCGAAACTCATCAATACAACACATCTACAACACTAAAAAATAGCTCCATGTACTCAAAGAATCTCAAAAGCATCTCAGCTATACATGTACAAATTGCAATATACTGAACTGTGTTGACATCAATGACAACATTATTGACAACACTACCAACCTTGCTCATACTTGCAACAATCTCCCCTTTGTCATTGATGGCAACACATGATGTGAAAAACCATCAAAGACAACATCATCCTTTAAAATACTGAGAGAACACCTCTCTTCTTTAGCAATTGTTTTTCACATGACTTTCTCTCTCCCTTACTCCAATCTCTCCCCCTTTTACATCAAAGGAAAAGATCAACAACACTAATTACTCACCCTTAGGAGTACACACATCTTGCAACAATAAAACCACTTCTACTCCCTTTGTAGAGTAGACCCATTTATTAGTCTAGATGAGTGAAGAATCTGTGAATTCACTGGACTGATGCACCTTCATGTACACCTACTTAGGATGACCAATAACGCCCAAAATCTCCCTAAGATGCTCAAAAGTATCCTTTGGAAGAGCCTTGGTAAATATGTCTGCAATTTGTTCCTTTGTGGTCACATACTCCAATTTGAAATCATTCTCCAACACTTTTTCTCTTAGGAAATCATACTTGATAGATATATGATTTGTTCTTGAATGCATAACCAAGTTCTTTGAAATGTTTATTGCACTTTTATTGTCATAGAAAATAGAGATAGGCTCATCACATACCACACCAATTTCCTTTAGAGTTTGCTTCATCCGCAAAACTTGTGTGCAACAAGATGTTGCAGTAATATATTTTTCCTCTGCAATGGATAAAAAAACTAAGTCTTGCTTCTTACTCAACCATGCAACCAATCTTCCACCAAGAAAGAAAGCACCACCATTGGTACTCTTCTATTTATATATACTTCCAACCCAATCAACATCTGTATAAGCACTCAAGGTGAAATCATCACTCTTAGGATACCATAATTCATAATCTAGTGTACCTTTAAGATATCTAAATATCTTTTTTATAACTACAACATGTGCCTCTTTAGGATCTGCTTGCAGTCGGGAAACTAAGCACATTGCATGCATAATTTCTGGTTTGGTAGCAGTAAGATACAACAGTCCACCAATCATAGATCTATATTTTTTGTGATCAATCTTAACAGATTCATCATCCTTTCTTAGCCTACATTCAATTATCATAGGAGTACCAACAAGTTTTGAATCATCCATCCCAAACTTCTTCAACAACTATTTCACATACTTAGATTGTGAAATGAATATCCCTTTGTCAATTTGATTCACTTGTAGGACAATGGAGAAATTCAATTCACCTATCATAGACATCTCAAAAAAAAATTGCATCTCTTTAACAAACTTCTTATACATGCCTTCATTTCCACCAAAGATGGTGTCATCAACATAAACAACTACTATCAACGTTTTGTTACCTTGCACTTTGAAGTAAAGATTATTGTCAGTAGAACCTTTGTTGAATCCTTTCTTTGTTAGATATTTGTCCAATCTTGCATACTAAGCTCTAGGAGCTTGCTTTTGTCCATACAATGCTTTCTTCAACTTACAAACCATGTCCGGTTTGTCATAAAACTGAAACCCTTCAGGTTGCTCCATGTACACTTCTTCCTCCAACTCACCATTCAGAAATGTTGACTTAACATCCATCTGATACACTTTAAAATTCTTGTGACAAAAAAAATCTAAAAACATCCTAATAGCTTTCATTCTAGCCACAGGGGGAAATTTCTCTTCAAAATCTATACCTTCAACTTGTGAATATCCTTTACATACCATTCTTTCCTTATTCCTTACAACTTCTCCACTTTCATTTAGCTTATAACAGAATACCCATTTTGAACCAATCACATGCTTGTTTATAGGTCTAGGGACTAATTCCCATGTCTGATTCTTTTCTATGTGGTGCAATTCTTCTTTCATAACCTTCATCCAACTCTCATTGTCACATGCTTCACTCACAGTCTTAGGTTCAATTTTAGAAAGAAAACATAGATTTACCTCAACTGTAGTTTTGCTTCTAGTCTTCACACCTCCACTTTTACCTCCAATTATCTAATCCTCCAGATGATTTTTCTGAACATACTTAGGAGTTCTGACAGTATGTTCTGGTTCATTTTCTTCTTCTCCTTCTATTTGTTTTCCTTTCTCTTCATCTTCATTCTCCTTACTCTCCTTAGGTACATTTCCATAGATAAGATCATCAGGTTCAACCTCACTTATCTCAATAGGATTGTGTATGTCTTCATCAACTTTCACATTAGCACTTTGAATGATCTTTCTCAGCCTTTTATTAAAGCATCTATATGCTTCGCTAGTAGTGGAATATCCAAGAAAAATTATTTTATCACATCTAGCATCAAAATTTCCAATATATTTATAATAATCTCTTTTAATATAGCATCTGCTTCCAAATAACTTTAAATACTTCATAGTAGGAGTCTTACCAATTCATAACTCAAAAGGTGTCTTAGTGTTGTTGTATATGATCTAGACTCTGTTAAGAACATAAAAAGTAGTATGTATCGCTTCTCTTCAATAGACATTCGGTACATTTGATTCTTTCATCATAGTTCTAGCTGCTTCATGTACTATCTTGTTCTTCCTTTCAACTACACCATTCTGTTGAGGGGTTCTCGGAGCAGAAAATTGGCTTTTTATGCCATGTTGTTCACAAAATGCATTAAATTCACCAGAAGTGAATTATCCACCTCTATCAGATCTCAAACAAATGATTTTCAAACTTACTTAATTTTCCATTCTTGCTTTGAATACCTTAAACCTATCTAGAGCCTAATTCTTTTCCCTGAGAAAATAAACCCATGCCATTCGAGTATAATCATCAATAAGCAACATGAAATACCTTTCACCATTCAAGCTTCTAGTCCTAGTTAGACCACAGAGATAAGTATGAATCAACTCCAACATTCTAGTAATATACTCTTTTCCCTTAAAGTTGCATCTTGTATGTTTCCCCAATTGACAACTTCTATAAATAGAATTACCAAGTCTTGTGATTCTAGGCAGTCCTCAAACAATTTATTTTGCACTAATCTTGACTAGGTTATCAAAATTTGCATGTCCCATTCTCTGGTGTCATAACCAACTTTAACTGATTTGAGATACAAGGCAATGACCATCAACTCCTTTCAACTGATTGGTGTTTCGATGAGTTCTTCTTCCACCAGTAATCATATATCCACTTCTAGATCCTTTTCTAATTTCACAGGTGTTATTTTGAAACACAAGTTTAAAACCATTTCTATACATCTGACCAACACTCAGAAGGTTATTCCTCAAACCCTTCACATAATATACATCATCAATACTATGCACTCCATAAAAACTAATTGAACCTTTCCCACAAATTTTTGCTCATGAATCATCAGCAAACATAACTAAACCACCATCATATTACTCAAGTTTAGTGAACTTACTCTTATCTTCGGTCATGTGATTAGAACATCCACTATCAATCACCCAGTAGTCTTCATCTTGTCTTGCATGAAATGCGGTAACAAAATTACCTTCCATCTTATTCCTCTTACTCTCCTAACCTTTCTTGGTTACACATTTTATAGGGTTAGTGGATATAGATTTACTTTCCAAGGCTAAGAATAAGAATTCACTATCATCAACTCCTCATTCTCAAATTCATTATCATAAATTCCTGCTTCTTCTTTAACATAGTACAACTTCTTATATCTCTTATCCTTCCTATCCTTATCCTTATAATCCTTGTTCTTCTTATGCACAACTCTATTTGGACATCTCGAAGCATAATGACCAATATTACCACAACTAAAACATTTAAAGGGCAACATACCTTTATACTTTCTGGTTCCTTTCTTCAGATTTATGGTAAAGTTTGCTTCTAGCTTATCAACACCATCACTATCTGGTTCCTCTTCAATCTTCAGTGCCTTGAATTTCGTTTGTTTCTTTTCTTTTATCTTTTCTTCTTTTCAGAATTTCCTCATCTCAAATGCTTGCAAGGTGTCGAACAATTGTTCCAAAGTGTAAGTCTTAGGATTATATAATTCTTCAATAACTAAGATCTTATCATTGTAGCACTCTGGTAGGGTTATCAAGATCTTCTCAATTATATCTCCATCTAATAGTTTTCCTCCTTGATTTCTAACAACATTTGTAGTTAGTTCAACTCTCTAAAAGAAACTTGTAAACTCTTCACCTTCTTCCATATTCACATTCACAAATCTGTGTTTCATTGTTATCTTCTTTGTCAATTTCACTCTTTCATTTCCTTCATACATATCTTCTAGCTTCTTCCAGACTTCATATGTAGTTTCTAGAGAAGAAATATTCACTCGCTTATTCTAAGATAAGCCACTGCAAATAAGATACTTTGCCTTCTCATTTTCTTCATAAGCAAAGATCTCATCTGCGATAGTAAGACCACCAGCAGGGGGTGTATAGTTCATCTCAATAGCCTTCCAAGTCTTAAAACCAAAGGAGATAATGTATCCTTTCATCTATCCCTTCCAATAATTGTAGTCAGTTGCATTGAGCATAGGGATCATCAACTTATGCACCATCAGATCTTCCTTAAGAAGTTAAGCTCTACAACAAGGAACCAACGCTCTAATACCAATTGTTAAACAAGCGCAAGACAACTAAGAGGGGGGTGAATCTATTGTCACACAATTTCAAACATAAACCTCAATACTTATTAATTTCACAACCACACTATTTTGTTATTAAGTAAGAGAATGAAACACAAATAACAAGAAGTAAATCAACACACCAAACAATAGATTTTTTACATGGAAAACCTAATGAGGGTTAATTCACATTATAAAGGATTATAAAACAAAGGCTCACTGCCAAGAGTTCACTGTCTAGAAGAGGACTCATTGTCCAAGTACAAAGGCTCACTGTCTATAGAAAGGACTTGTTGTCCAATAGGGAGGCTCACTACCTACAAATATAAAAGAGAACAAAAAAGCAATCACAACAATTAATGCACATTCATAGGATTGTAGAAACCCTTATCTCATTGCCTTCAACTCAATGGAGAGCTGCTATCACAACTCACACACAGACTTATTCTCTTATGATTTGTGGCTCACTTTCGTCACTTTGAATCACATTGTCATTCAACTCTTCACAATTTGATTTGCTTTTATACCAATCTCAACCTTAGAAACTTTCTCTGAGGTCGGCCACAAAAACCTCATTTCATAAATTCAAAATAGGTCACTAACACGAAAATTGCAATGGTGGAAAGGAATAAGAGTGGACCAAAAATACATTTTTCAAGATAAAAGTTAATATTTTCAAAAAACCATACACTTCCTTAAAATTAAACTTTATACTCCGAATGAAGTGTAAACACTAGGTCAGCCAAACCTAATGAATACATAAATAAAAATTGATGTACACAATTCCCAATAAAAATTTGGCACATGTATAATTCACAACACTCTTCATTAAGCACAAGAATACACCTTAGAATCTTCCAAATACATCTGCAGCAAAAAACCAAACATCAATCACTGAACACCTTTCACCAATCCATCCAGACTGTATAAACTCACACTGAATTACTTTAACATGACTTTCAGATCACCAACCTTCAAACCTCTTTGTTGGAGAACAAAAAATTCCTTCACAAGACATATCCCAGATCTACAAGATCTGA
Organism: Sequoia sempervirens; assembly: GCA_007258455.2. Taxonomy (NCBI): domain Eukaryota; kingdom Viridiplantae; phylum Streptophyta; class Pinopsida; order Cupressales; family Cupressaceae; genus Sequoia; species Sequoia sempervirens. Next base: position 341,679,441 of record VDFB02000017.1, read on the forward strand.
CACAAAACAACAGAGAACTGTGGAGGAAAACTATTTCTCCCAGTCTACAGCAGACCAATTCGGCCATAACAGTTCATGCATTGGTGAACATAACTTTTGTACACCATCATAATAGAAGCTAAAAATTATAATATATCATCATGAGATCACCATTGACAAAGCTTCAGATCCACACAAGCATAGGATTAGCACAAAAGAAATGTGGAGCACGCTCTAAACACTGACTTCTCTTCTTTATTTAATTTTCTCAAATGCACTCGAAAACTAATCAATACAACACATTTGCAACATTAAAAAATAGCTTCATGTACTCACATCATCTCAGAAGAATCTCATCTATACATGTACAAATTGCAACATACTGAACTGTGTTGACATCAATGATAACATTAATGACAACACCACCAACCTTGCTCATACTTGCAACATGAAGAGTTTGTGAAGAGTAAAGAAGCCTTGAGAGGCCATTGGTTCCATGGGAATCATGTTTAGTATCCTCCAATAGAGATGAGGCTAGGTAGAAGTTGTGTAAATCTCTTCCATTGAGAGGAACTAGGTAGAAGAGATCATGAGGGTGCATCTTCTAGAATCCTATTGGGTAGAGGATAGTGGTGAGAGTTTGTTATAGGAAAAAATTGTGGAGAAGTAGAGAATGCGAGTTGTGAAAGATTGTAGAAGGAAAAGATGGGTTGGGTTGTGAGGAGACCCTTGCAGATACTGTTTTGGGAATAGTATTGAGATAAAGTGGAAGATGAAAGTGAAGTTTGGTGGAGGTAGTCGGTTTGTGGTAGGTCAAAACCCATGATAGAGAAGGGTGAAAAAATTTTTGGAGGAGGAGGTCGGTACATGGTGGACACAAGTCCACAAGATGAGAGAAAAATAGAGTGTAGAGTTGTTGGCAGAGAATGGTGAATGTTCTAGCAAGATGTTGGAGGAAGAGGAAAAAGAAATCATTTGCTGGTACCAATTTCAGTGTGGGAGCATGTTGCAAGTTGTTGGCAACTTGGAAGAGTAGTTCTACTACTCAACTTTGTTTTGTGATCCTATTCTCAAAAAAAAATTACTAGGTGCATCTAATGTAAGAGAATCTGTCAAGCAGAGTCAGTCTTCTTTAAGGAAAGATATACTGTGAAGTATTTTGGAATTAATATTGTGTGAAGAGGGTAAGATAGACCCATTTCTAAAATACAAGGGAGGATGCATGAAAGTAAAACTAAAGTTGAAATTTAAAAGCAAATTTTAATCAAGTATACAATGCCTATAGGAAAGAAGACCAAAAAGAATCATGGAGAAGATGAAAAGAGGGGTTGATGCCATGAATTTACATTCAGTTTTAATTTGAATAGTAAGTGCACAAAATAGGGGAGATAAGTTGAAAAGCCACACCATATGAGATATATGGAATTATTGTCAAAACTTTAGGAGAGAATGTGAAGGGCCGTGTGGAATTCATAGAACAATAATAGAATTGGGGGGCGAAAAAATAGTAGAGGAGAGGCTGCAAAAAGGTTGTGAGTAGAAGATACTCCATAAGAGATAAGAGAAGACACAACTAATGAAGTAAAAAGTGTGCAAGAAAATGAGGAGAATTCTAGACCATTAGAATGGGTCATAGAAATTTAGGGAGACCCTCTTTAAATTTACAATTATCTTCAATAGAAGAAACGCACACCAAGAGGATAAAGAAGAGAAGGTTGATTAAGAGTAAAAATAGAGCCTATGGTAAAGAAGAACAGAGGTGCACAAAGTGAGTGAGAGTGTGAACCTGTGAGGTGAGACCGATTGGTGAAGAGGAGGTGGAAACAACCTCAAGGAAGCGCATGCCCATGTGAATGGGAAAGAGGCATTTGTAATTGACATATAGTTAAGTATGTACAGTATGAGAATTTAAAGAGGGGTGATCATGATGAATAAACGACACCATGAGAATTTACCTGACATGGATCGATGATTAACAACATTGAATGGTGAGTCTAAAATTTAAAGTGTGAAGTTTACAAGAATAGAGCATAGCACAATCATTCTAGGAATAAAAAACTTGTGAAAGATAGGACTGTAGTTCTGAATGACAGGGGAGAACATTGTGAACAAATGAGAGCATTCTTTTTTTATATGGATTTGAAATTTGATTTGAATTAATTTTTTATTTGTGAAATTTAGTTTTTTTTAAGTTCTTGCCTCCGTAAACTGCATATCTGATGGAGTATTGGAGGGAAAAGTGCTCTTGCATTATAATAGAAATCCATATTAATTCATTAATAACATATATCATAATTATTAGTTTCTTTACGACCATATTTATAATCATTAGTTTATTCCATTGATTTATAATATAATCTAATGGCCTTTGTGGTATTCCATGAGGTAAAATATATCCACACTTTTTAATGCTCAAGGGACCCACAATTTTGGGTCTCAACAACATTATAGATTATGGGTACATTTTACCTTGCAAAGTATAATGAGGGTCGTTAGATCAATGATCTAAAATAAATTTTGAGCCCCATGATAATTATAGATCATGGGTACATTTTACCTTGTAGAATACAATGAGGGCCATTTATTATATTTAAAACAATGATGTTAAGTAAATATAGTCTACACCTTAAACTCGTGAATAATTTCTACCCTCAGGCCCCTAATTTTCCATGAGAATTATGTTTATATTGGATGGATTAACCATCATAATAATACATTTTCCTATTATTTTTCAAGATTTTCAAAAAGTTTCTACAAAATTTTAGAGGTGTAAAAAAATTGCCAATAAAATTAATATTTTTCTCAAAAAAAGGAAAGATTCACCAATAGAAATTAATATTTTTTCCTAAAAAGGTGCTAGATTCATTAGGATTTTATATCTTTTCTTGAGGCCTAGGGTTTCTTAAAGTTATCATTGCTATGCAATATCTGATAATTCTTTATACAAATTATAATTGATATTTCTCTAAAACATGTATACTCTCTTCCTTATGAGCAAGATTCACAGGTAAATAATAGAAAGGGATAAATCCTTGGATTTTAATGCAATTATGTGTTTGAGAGTAAGAAAAAAACATTATATAATAACTTGCAACTGTAATGGAATTTTTGTTTTAAAATTGATGATCATGGAAGAGTAATCAAAATATTTGTCTAGAGTGGTGCCTTAGACCCAGGTAATGGAGTCCAAGGGAAATGTAGATGAAAACTCATACAACAGTATTCTTTCTAAGTCTATGAAATATTAGTGAAAATGCCTTACACTATCACTTGTTTAAAACTTTGCAATCAACTGTAATTAACAATCCTTGTATGCACCTAAACCATTCAACATATCTCACAAAGAAAATTAATTCACTCCTTGAGGAAAATCCCTAAAAGAAATATGCAATCACAAATTTATTTTAAAGATGAATAGAAAATGGTCCTTTCTTAATTTGTATTCATAAATGTTAAATATATATACAATTAGGAGATAATTAATTGCAAAATTGTCATTGTATTTAATCATATGAGCTAGTACTATTATACAAATTTAACAGTTGCATTGACATCATCTTTCTTTTATAACCTAGACCTGACATGTATAGACTTATTACAAGTGCTTTGCTCACAAAATTATCCAAGATCCTTTCAAAAATGGCCTTGAATTCCATTTTATAAAAATAAGGGAGCACATAAGCTTTAGGCCATGGAAAGATGTCACATTTTCACTTGACAATCTTTTCCTAGGACTAGACAAAAGGCAAACAACTTCTTGCAAAAGAAAAAAGAGAACCTTCCACTACAAGATAAGAGAGTTGTTTGAACTACTAAAGAGGATATTTTTAGTGCGACAATGATGAAGATGTGAATGATTATTCACTAAGGCCTCATTATCCAAACTAAAAGTGTACTCCTTTTGAGAATTGTTGAAGTAGATTATGAGTAAACCATAAAGGATAAAAAATGCCAAAACTATAGGAATAGATGAGGATAATTGAATTCCAACTCACCATATGAATTGGATTTATTTATAACCCAGACCTGGGTGGCAAGGAGGGTTATAGTGCAAGAAAATTATTATATTTATCATTCCATTCCATCCATGTTCCTTATTAAGGCCATTGGAATTCAAGAACCCAGTTAACATTGAACATGTAGCTTGTGTATCTTGCATCCATAAGTGCACCAGTTTCTTTATTGAAACCCTCTAATGCTTTGTCTTTCTTAATTAACTTTCCCATGATGCAAGTGTTAAGAAAAAATAATATCTAATTTATTATTATCACAAATAAATAATGATAATGTAGGAACTAGTGCCTTAAAGCTATCTTTCCTCAACCAATTCCTTCATCTCTCCATCCTCCATTTTAATATGAGGCATTATTTTTATCTTAATACTTTCAAAATTCTTTAGCCTAGTTTTGGCCTTTTTAGTTAGGGTATCCATATATTCTTGAAATTACCCTATTAATTTAACCATATTAGAGGTAGGAAAAACATCAGTAGGTGGGTTAAATTCATTTGCAAACCCTCTATATATATACCTTGCATAGTTACATACCTAGGAACCCATTTATTTATAATGTTCTTTAGTCTCTCCTAGTCCCTGGCTACTTTAACAATAACATCTATTAAGTTCTTATAGTATTTAAAAGATACCTCAATTTTCTTCAAAGTTTTGAACATTACATGTCCCAAAATATTTTTCACAAGATTAAGCATATTTTCATGCTATATTTCCTACGAGTCCTCCACCTGCTACTTAGAATCCTTTATCTTCTCTTTGAACTCTTCATTTCCCTTTGTCATACCTTCTATTGATAGTACAAAAGAAGAGCTACCTGCTTGTGTATCTGAAGGAGGAGGTGTTGCCTAGGCTTCTTTCATCTTTAGCATATTATAGTCTATTGTAAGCGCTAGATGATCATATAAAAACTTATCATATTTACTCTATAGATTCTTGGTAGTAGCCTCACTAAACATGGCAATTCCAACTACTAGTGCAACAACTTCAATGGATGAGATTTCTGATGTACCCTCTTTATTACTAGCCCACCCTTGACATTTTGAGCCACCTTTGCAACTCAAGGCTTATTAGTGTTGGGGGTAAGGGCCCAAATCATAAATTTTTCCCACTTAGGGTTGAACCCTAATCCTCACAATGCCATTTGTGCCTACTCTTTTGAAGAAAATACTTCTTCATCTTGCCACCTTATAGTATGATCAAAAGTAATAGCTGAGGCAATATCCCTATCCCTATCAGAAGTAATAATCCACTATCCCTAACCAATCTCCTCCTCTCCTTAGGGGTAATGATCTTGGAATAAAAACATATTTTTACCAATCCTTATTTGTTACCTCCTCATATGGTTTTCTAGGCACTCATGCCTTTGCTTGCTCAAGCTTCTGAAAGTATCCTTCCCTTTTTAACCTTATAATAAAATATTTAAATTCTTTGGTTGATACTTCAGCCTCTCCTTAGGAATTGGACCCTTACCAATTATTCCATGGAAATTTTGTATGATCATATAAATTCTTGTAATTCATCCTTTATTGAACAAATTCCCCTTGATAGTTCGGGTCTCTTTTGAGCTTTGCATCTTCAACCTTGACTTGTGTCCACTTGATTTTTTTATAATTTATTTCGTTATCATCCAATCATTTTCTTAGAACATCTTCATTGGAATAAATTTTATTCTAATTGGTTGAGCTCATAATGCTAACCCTAACTTGGTTAATAAAACCCTCAAGGTCAAACTCTCTTGAGACTTCCTGATCCATTTTGAATACTTATAATGTTGGATATAATTGATCTAGTCCCTCTTTGTTGACTATGAAATAAAGAAAAACTATGGAAAAGGGGAAGAACAAAACCTTCTTCTACCCCCAAGATGTAGCTTATATTTTTCACTAAGATATCAAATAATTTCAATAAATGCCACTCTAAAAGACACAAACCTTGGTAATATGTGTGGAAAAATAGGGAAACCATGGACTCTAATGATTGTGGAGTCATTATGGAGATAATAATCTCCCCAATTGTATTGCAGTCCCTTGAATAGTGTCTCATCCTATGATATTAAGAAATCCAAGGTTTCCTTGTGTAACCTAACTTCTTCTACCCCCAAACATGTAAGAAATTTTCTCACAAAATGATTTTCTAAGATTACAAAACTTGTAGCATCACAATGCTTATCCCAAATATGTATCTAACATTAGACAACAATAGGGTTACCTTTTCCATCATCCATGTGAATTTTTAGGGAATTATCCCATGTCCCTCTTCTTGCATACATAAACATATGCCAAAGAAAGGAATACCATTTGAAATTGACCACCTTACTAGTTTTTTTAATTTCAACCAATTGCTTATGGACTGCATTGGAAATAAATGTTGCAAAATAAAATTTAATGTTCACAAGAGGATTTTGGATATCCACTATCACATATATGAGAGGTATTTGAATTCTTGTTTGGGTTAAAACATAATATTGAGTCCCAATTTTTTGACAATCAAGTTTTTAGAGGGACGGGGGAGGATTTAATAGAACACCTTCATTCAAAGATATCTCTTCAATGAATGTCTTTCAATCAAAGGTTTCCATGTAAAAATATTTGATCAAAGATGGACCTTCAATTGAATACCATCTCATTAATTTAAGAAAATAATAAAATGATTCCTTCAATTAAAGCTATTATTTTTGAACGATTATATGAACCAACAAATAACCTATTGTCAATTCATTTTGATTGAATTATGTATTTGTGAGGGACTTGGAGACCATGACACTATTTATAGAGATGTTGGAAGGTTTGAGCATGGGCACACGATCAAGGTAAGTTTCTCTATAAATCACCCTATTTTTTCATTATAAATCAGGGTTCAAGGTTTTTCTATTGTAAATTAGGGTTTAGGGTATTATAATACATTATAAATTATTAACTTTTTCAATGAAATCCCTAACAGAAGTTTTTTCATTACCGAATTTATAACCAACAAAGCCAAACCAATTATCTTGATACTTCACCCATTACACGATCAAAATAACCTCCACTAATAACAAAATATTTTAGTCCAACTAAAGGAGGTGTGAGTGACCAAATTCCTCCATTTGTGTTAACCATGAGTTCTCTATGCGAACACCAAACATAATCCATCTTTTTAATTTTTTCATATGTGGGATAAGCACTCCATTCGTTGCATAATAGGAATAACATTAAATGTTAATAAAATAAAAATAAAATTAAAATTATTCAATGGACGAAGAGAAACATAAGAAATGAGCAGAAAAACCCCATAATAATTACTCCATTTTGTTTGAATCAAGAGGTTGTGATTACTCCATGAATGCTAACTCTTTTCTAAAGAGGGTAAGCCAAAATAAATCAGTAAGTTCAAGTTTTTGATTGCAAAATGGGTCTAGTCAGTAAGGATTTGCTTAGACAACTATTAAACTATAATATTAATAAAACTTTATGCATTCAAATATTCATATATAATAAAAAATATTTTTTCTTGATGTAATAAATAATTAATTAATTTCACTTTTAATAGGTGAGGCAATAAAAAATATTAATTTTACCTCCTTTTATTTCTGAACATCAATAATTTATTGAGGCAACCAAAGTTGATAAGGATATTATTTATTTGGAATGTCCTTTCCTAAATACCTTAAATGGTAATGCATTCTTATAATATTGTAATTTTCAAGATCAACCAAACACTTATGCAAAGAGACTTTCCCAGCTTTCTTGACCACTCCAACTGAATCCATTCCATACTTCAATAGTCAAGCTACTCTATAATCCAATGAAGAAACATGTAGTATTGAGGAACATATCTTTTTCTTCATCATCAAGCCTATCATACCTTATTTCGAGTCTTTGCTTGATATTATAAGGCAATATTCTTGAGATCTTATGCAACTATGACTCTTAATACTTTTTAGAATACTTACCATATAGTTGTGCTCAAAATGCCTTGAGAGACAAAGGTAATCCATTACATACTTGTAAGAACTTTTCAACAAGTTCTTTGAATTCATTAGGTGGATAGGATATTAACAAATCATGTAGAAACAAAAGTTGTTTTGTATACAATGGATTTAGTTGCCTCATTTTATATATGCAAAAGATACCCAAACAATTAAGGACATCACATACTCATGTGGTAACAATAATGACACTACCTTTTTCAAGGCTAAATTTTGTAGGGAACAAAACATCTAATTGTTCCATATTTTTTGTATCATCAAGAACAATGAATACTCTAACAAATTTAAAACCCTTTGAAATATTTATCATACCTTCCTCAATATTATCCAATGCTAAACCTTTGATGCCGAGATCATTGAGGAGTATTTTCTACTTCTCATGCAACATGCCTTTGGTTGTAACATCTCGAACATATCAACACAAAACCGGTCCTCTCCATTGAAGAAGATATTTGATTGTATGAATATTTTTCAAGGGTGGTAAATTCCAAAACCACCCATACCCCAAATCCCTATGATTTGTACATTATGATTATCATGGGAAAAGTGGAGAGTATTCACCTTAAAGTCTTCCACTATTTCTTCCAAACCAATTGGATGTTTTGCAACCACCAATGACACATTATTATTTATTTCTTTCAAAACACAACTCACAATATTCTTCAAAATCCTCATCTCATCCTTGAATACGTAAAACATTGAAAATTTTAAAAAACTATCAAGTGATTATTGCCAAAATAAAATACATAGATGAGAGAAAAGTAAATATGTTTTTTTAGGACAGCAACCTTTGGTGTGGTTCTTACTCATTAGTTTTAATGATTTGGCTAGCATAAAATGAAGCATTTACAATGTACTCTTCCAATTCTAAAGTTTTTCTAGGTTGTATCTACCCTTTTGATCATACTCCTTAAAATCATGAAAATACATTCCTTTCCCTTCATCTACCCATTTGAGATCACTAGGATCTACATGGTAGAAAATAGGAATAATTTTGGCATCATATTTAAGCATAAATGATAGCTCTGCCAAAAACCAAGGTGATTCTGCATAGATCATTGGAAAAATTACTATATGAGACAAAGTGTTGGCCATTGCTACTTGTATTGTTTGCGGTAAGAAATCACCATATTCCAACTCTATCGAATCCAGAAAAATAGAGAGTGACATACCAGTAAGGATAGTCTAGAGAATGCTAGATAAGGTGTGTTTGACATCTAGTCCACAATGATTGATGAATACATCATAGCACAATTTTCTTGTGCCTTTCGAGGAAAAAATTGATGCAAATGGTGTGATTTCATCAAAAGTTCTCTTAACCTCAATTTTCTTTGTGCTCCCGGTGGAAGAAGTATATGCCATAGAATTGGGTGGTAGTGAAAAGTGATGAAAGAAAGAAAAGTAAAGTAATAGATGTAGGTTGAATTTTATGAGGTTGAAGGACTAAGGGAGATGTCCCACTTACCGCTAGAGCTATGTTCACACAACCATAGTTCCTAAAGTGTATGTCGAATTGATAAAAAAAATTATGGGTTTTATTTGCTCACAAGTTAATAGCTTATAGCTATTTTTTTGGCATGTGGGAAATTTAGCCAAATGTGAGAGTGTTCGATATGCACGCAAGGGTCAAAAAGTCACCATTTAGAGGTGTCACCTAGTCATGGCCACCAAACATCTCAATTTTTGACCGCTATAACCACCAAATAATATTTTAAAAAGTCCTAATTGTGTCACTATTATGGTGTAATTATAACAATTTTATCATTCAAATACGGTCAAAAGTGAATGGGACTAATTCATGGGTTAACGTTTTAGGTTTAGGTTAGCATCCATAATAGTCTACACCTAGGCATTAAATGCCAAACCTTGACATAAAACACTAGCACACATTCACTCCATTTGATCACTTTACATCCAATGATGGATTATTTCCCACTATTTTTTGGGGTAAAATTTAATTTCCATCATTTCACCATGTGCTCATAGGTTGGAAGCTTCTGGAGAGGTATTGATGGTGTTTTCTCTGCAGGGTTTGAGGTAACAGTAAACATCATTATCCTTTCAAAATGAAAATAATGGTACTCATGAATATTTTCATTAAACATTTTTGTGGACTCATGAAAGGTTTCTTTACTGATTGAATAATGATTACTACTTGTTTTTACCTAAAAAATCATTCATTTTCTTGCCCTTTTCACCATGTCCTGTTTGACCTTGTCGGCTCTAGTGGTGGATTATTTCCCAAGGGTTTTTTGGGGGTACAATTGGTGCAACCACGGTAGGAGGGTCCTCAAAGAGAACAGTTTGGACTATGCAACAAGAGTAACACAACATAAGCCACATGAAATATGGAGGAAAATTTAGATTCAAACATTCATATTATCAAAAACCTCAGTTACAATCGACTAGAAACATTCAGCTACACAAATTTGGCTCACATGCTTGATACAACATGCTCAAAATACAATATTCCTATATGCTCCTTAACACGAGTGAAAATCTTACATGTCAAAACCAATATTCATTCCTAACTTATCACTTACTATCCTAATGATCATTACAATGCTTTATATCATATCTGATGATCTAGAATCTTGCACATTGGCCAAAGATCATTACAATCTTTGATGAAGGAAAATGTAACATGTGCATGAAATAGGTCGGCCTTAAATTTTAATTTCTCCTCGACAGGTGCTTAGGATGAAATGTGGACCAAAATTAAGGTTGGGGACACTCCACAGAACAATTCAAAACACACCGTAATGATTCGCAAGTTAAGAGAAAGATCCACAAGAGATCAAACTAGCTGTTAGGTTTGAAACTATTCTGGTGTTGGTTTGATAAATAATCACTTAATCCGAGAGCGATAACTTTCCAGAAAAAGATCGAATCGATTTGAAATCTTGGAATAAGGAAAATGAACATGTCCACGATGAAAACATAGATCCCTAGGGTTTGGTGAGAAAATATGTTGAATCTTCCAACATGAACTTAACAAGAACTGAAGAAGAAAAAAACTAAAATGAAAATATTTTTGGTTGATGTAGGATTGCAAAGAACCAAGGATGCTCCTGCATCAGACATTCGGGGTTATTTGAAAAGTGAGTCCCTCACTTTGCTAGGGCTAAAGGAAAACCAATACGGTCTACCTCAACTTGAGAAATCCAAGAAGAATCCTCCACTGGTCTTCCTTTCCATTTCACAAGATATTCTTTGTATTGTCTTCCACAAGTTTTCCTCCCATCTCTGATATCCAAAATCTATTCTATCTCATCTAATTATTTTTTAGGAAACTGTTCCTCCAATCTTGCTTCACAGTCTTCACTGAATTCTTCTTCGTGGTACTGATGTAGATCTGCAATGTTGAATAGAGGTGATATACCCATGCCATCTGGTAACTCTACTTCATATGCATTTCCTAAATCAAATTTCTTCAAAATATTATAGGGTCCAAACTTCCTCATCTTGAGCTTATTATATGTGCCAATTGGAAATATTTCCTTCCTCAAATACACCATCACTTCATCTCCAACTTCAAACTCTTTGTCTCCTATTTTCATTTGCTCATTCCTTATACTTCTGGTTCATATCTTCCAATTGCTTCTTAACTTGAGTATGCACTTTCTCCATATGTTTTGTAAATTCCTCTACTTCTGCCCTTCTTTTATCTTCCTTACTAATGTCTCGTAACTCTGATATACCTCTAGGACAAACTCCAGTAACAATCCAAATAGGTGTCTTTCTGGTACCCGTGTTCACTAAATTATTGAAAGCAAACTCTGCTTGTGCAAGGATTAAATCCCAACTTCTGGTCTTCTCTCCAACCAAACATCTCAACAAATTCCCCAAAATCTTGTTTACTACCTCTATATGTCCATCAGTCTATGGGTGAAAAGTAGAACTAAAATTTAAATCTGTCTTTAACTTCTTCCAAAGTGTCCTCCAAAAGTAACCAACAAACTTTGTATCTCTGTCTAAAACAATAATCCTAGGTAATCTATGCAATTTGACCACTTCCTTTAAAAACAAGTCTGCTACATGTACTACATCTGTTGTCTTCTTACAAGGTATGAAATGTGCCATTTTAGAAAATCTATCTACCACCACAAATACAAAATCATTACCTCTTTGGTTCTTCGGTAAGCCAAGTTTGAAATCCATGTTGATATCCTCCCAAGGTCTCTCCAAAACTATCAAAGGCTTATACAATCCAACATTCTAGCTACTCCCTTTTTCAACTTGACAAACTCTACAACTCTGTACAAATTTCCTAACATCCTTATGAATTTGTGGCCAAAATTAATTCTCACTTACCAATGTTGTTGTCTTATCAATTCCAAAATGTCTTCCCAATCCTCTATGTTTTTCGTTCACCATGCTATCCCTCATTGAAATCTGGGGTATACAAAACTAATTCCCTCTGAACAACATATCCTCCAGAATGAATAATCCAACCACTGACTCCTATCCTCCATGACCGGTTCTTTACAAGCCCTCGAAGGTTCAACAAAATTAGGGTCTCCCTCATACAAGTTCTTCAATTCATCAAATACTAATACCTTCACTCTCATCTCTACCAGTAAATTCCTTCTCCTACTCAAGGCATCAACATCTCTATTTGACTTTCCACTCCTATGTTTCAAAACAAAAGTATAACTCTGCAATCATTCTACCCATCTCATGCATCTTTGATTCAACTTACCTTGACTGTTCAAATACTGCAATTCCTGATGATCTGTATACAACACAAACTCTTTAGGAAACAAATAATGTCTCCACTTCTTGAAGGATTGAACTATGGAATAAAAATCCTATTCATACATTGAATACCTTCTCCTAGCATCTTTCAATTTCTCACTGAAATAAGCTACTTGTCTCCCTTCTTGACTCAATACTGCTCCAATTGCATTTCCACTTGCATCACAGTCTACCTGAAATACCTTATTAAATTCTAGTAAACCCAACACAGGATGCTTAGTCACTTTCTATTTCAACAACTCAAAACTCCGGTCTAATCTAGATGTCCACCTAAAATCCTTCTTATCTCCTCTCATTATTTCCATCATACGACTGCAAATAGAGCTAAAATTCCTAATGAAATTCTAGTAGAAACTATCCAATCTATGAAATGATCTTACCTCTTTAATGCTTTCCAGTGTAGGCCATTCAACAATTTCCCTTACCTTCTCAGGATCCATCTTCAATCCATCCGTAGATATCACAAATCTCAGATATACCAATTCTTCCTTCATGAAAGTACACTTCCTAATGTTTATCAACAACTTCTCTTCTCTCAACCTCTGCAAAACTTGTTTCATATGCAAAATATGTTCTTCTCTAGTAAAACTAAAAATCAAGATGTCATCCAAATAGATAATCACATACTTACCTAAGAATCTCTTCAATACCTCATTCAACAGCCTCATTTAAGTACTTAGAGTCCAAAAGGCATCACCAACCACTCATGTAGTCCTTCATTTTTCTTTAATGTTGTCTTCCACTCATCCCCTTATATGATTCTGATCTCATGATATCCACTCTTCAAATCCATCTTTGTAAAGTATTTAACTCCACTCAAACAATCCATAATGTCATCCATCTAGGGCACAAGAAATCTATACTTCACTATGATTTTGTTTATGGGTCTAGAGTCTGCACACATCCTCCATTCTCCATGCTTCTTAGGTGCTAGCACAATAGGTACTGCACAAGGACTTAAGCTTTCCCTGATCAAACCCTTCTTCAACAACTCTTGCACTTGTCTATTAAACTTTTCATTCTCTGTCGGTTCCATCCAATGTGCTTCTTTATTAGGAAAACTAGCTCCAGGAATCAAATTCATGCAATGACTAATAATCCTCACAGGTGGCAATCCATCAAGTACATTAGCTAAAATGATCTCTTCATATTCTACTAGCAACTCCTTTATCTCCTCTTATTGTTCTTCTACATTCTTCAAGTCTTCAATCTTCTTAGGAAGCAAGGCATAGCACATGTTCTCATGTCTTAGTCCATCCAAAAATATCCTTCCATCAACCAAAGAAACTCTACCATTTGTATAAACCTCAAATTTAGGAACATCCTCCAATGGCAACAAATTCTGCTTCATCCCATTAGCAATAATGGTATATGTGTTCTTCTTGCCATCATGAATAGCCTATCTATTATACTACCAAGGTCTTCCCAACAAAACATGGCATAAATCCATATGCATGATATCACACAAAAATTCATCATGATAATTTCATAACTTAAATTTCACCAAACATTCTTCACTTATTAGTATCTTATGCTCATCTTGAATCCATTCTATTTGATAGGGCTTCAAGTCTTTCAATCTTTCTAGTTTCAATTTGGTCACCATTTCTTTAGAAACCAAGTTCTCTGAGCTTCCACTATCAATAATCACTCTTTAACATTTACCAACTACCTTTCATCTGGTCTAAAAAAAATTCCTTCTCTACAACGGTTCCTGTTCCATCTCACTTTGACACAATACTCTTATGTTCACCAACACTTCTCCCTCTTCTAGTTTATTAGATGATCTGACATGATAGCAAAGGTTTTTCTTCTACTATTCTCTATCTTTCTACTTGTCTCTCCCTAATTACATTCAAATGCTCTATGTCCTTGTCCACCACACTTAAAACAAGTTCCCCTGAATACTCTTTTCTCCTATCCTCTATCATATTTTCTATAACCCTCATTCTGGTAACCACCATATCCTCCTCTCCGGTAAGAGTTTCCATCATCTCTACGGTAAAAACTAGCATTCTTAATCACTTATTTTTATTTTTGATTTGCAAAATATCCTCTTCCTCCTCTAGTAAAAGTTCTTCCTATCTAAAATCTTATCCCTCTTCCTCTCTATCTCTGCTCATGTCTTTTATTCAACTTCTCTTATGCTTTTAGGGAACATTGATGTGCCTCTTCCACACTCTGCTACTTAATCAAATTGATCTCATCCTATATAGACAACCTCAAGCCATTCACATATCTAGCTACTTGCTCAATCTTATCCTCTAAATGTCTAGATCTGATATTCAACTTGTAGAACTCCTCAGTATACTCTGTCACACTTGATTCCTTCTACTTCAGATTCTGCAACTTCTAGAACTAACTGATTTGATAGTTTGGAGGCATAAACTTTGTCTTTAACTTATTCACCATCCGATCCCATGATCTTATCTTCTCCTTTCCTCTTCTTTTCCTATCTATTTGCAAATATTCCCATGAAAGTGATGCATGTCCTTTCAACTTTGTACAAGAAAATTTCACCTTCTTGTCATCGATGGTACCTTCAAAATCAAAATACTTCTCCATCTCCATTATCCAATCAAGTAATTCATCTGAATCTAACTTACTATTATAATCCAGTGGATTGAAATGTGGTTTAGTATTCACTCTAGTTAGGGATCTTATGAACCTCTCTTCTCCTTGAACTAGGCTAGGTTGTATTTTTCTTTCCCTTTCTTCCTATTCTTCTACCTCTTCATCACTCACATCATCAACTGGATGACCTCTCCTCTACGCCATTTTGACTGCTTCTAATCTAGCATCAATTCATCTCAACATCTCCATCATAGCTGTGTTTGCAGTTCCATGCATTCCATTTTCTCTACCATTTCTTCTTCCCGCCATCTTTAAACAATTCCTTTGCAACTATAGATCGGATCCTCAGTCCTCCATCTCACAACTAATCTTCAACAAGACTCTAAAAACTCTAGTGATATCTAATGGAACAAATCTCACTCTGATACCAATCAAGTCAAGCCACAGTAGGAGGGTCCTCAAAGAGAAGAGTTTGGACCGTGCAACAAGAGTATCACAATAGAAGCCACACGAAATATGGAGGAAAATAAAGATTCAAACATTCATATTGGTCGCACCCACAAAAGGATATGAAAATCATAGTAAAACCTTTCCTGGGAATTGGACATTCCAGCAAGTAACTAATATCTCTTTATGGACGCTCATTTACTTGTCAAACCAGGGAACGTATACTTTAAATGGTACGACACAATATATGCACTAAGAACTAGTTTCGGTCATGACTTAACAGAAATAAATACTTGGAAGGAATTCTATCTATGCTACAGAAAGGTAATGCGAAGTTCTTTTAACTCAACCATGATTTGATTAAAACAGAAACCATAACAACTACAACTAAAACACAAACTATGAACTGGCCTTATGTTGGAGGAACAGGCACAGGGATGGATTCCTGATGCTGCAGGAGCAATACAAGACTGAGTTTGTATGGAAACTTCAAAGATGAAAGCTAACTGATGATCAACAGAAAATAACAGCTAACTAACTAACTACAAATACTTACTAAGTGGGCCCCCTTAGCAAGCATCTACTGGTTATGCAAGTGCTGAACTCAGAACTTCATCAAACTTTATTCATGAAAACAGAATGGTATACATTGCTTTGTTGATATGGAAACTTAACAACAAACTCTGTTTCTTGTCATAGAGATTTTGCTTTTTATTATTACATGATATCTGCTTTATCCCTATCACTATGCTTCTATCTTACTTCTAACTATCATCTCCTTTTTCATGCACGCAGGAGGAGTACTTTATTTAAAATCAGGAGAGCAACTAACTAACTAACCCTATCAAACAAAGACGTGGAAGTAAAGTGTATCCCAGAATCAAGGAACAAACTTCATAAATAAATTTATCCATTCAACCTGATCCAGAGAGAATCTAGCGCTCCACTCTTTCTAGATTAACTGTCATTAAAAATCCTTCCCAATAGTTTCGGTCAAAGATTTTTTGCCAGAGCTTCCTCGAAGTCGTGCAGGAAATGGACTTTAATGCAAGGCCGAGATCGATTGCGCTTGACTGGATCATACTTTCTTCAACAACCCTACGAAACACAAGGTAACAGATGCGAAAGAAAAGGTGCATGGTACATACACAATATCTGTTCATTAATCACACATTTAAATCTATTTCATCATTCAAAAACTATATGCGATATACCAGTCATTTAGAGAGTCAACGGGGTAATAAATGTAGTCAAGACAACACAATAAGCTGCAGGAACATGAAAGTGTTTTGCTACAGGATATCCCCATAAAAGGTTTCAAAAGAGTTTTAAACAACCACAAATAACAAAAGTAAAGGCATTAAAAGTTTATCATAATATCCAAAGTATGAGCACATTTTGGGCTCATCATTTCCAATACTTAGCCCAATGTTGGTCCTCGAGCATTAACTTTCCTGGTGGTTTCTCTGAAATCAATGGTTGCAGCATGACTCCGAAATGGAGTTCCAAACCTGTAATATAATCCTTTGAAATTCTGGCACCTCTCATACCTGTCTTCTAAATCATCATTAAGATTTGTAGCCTGGTGAGGATAAAGGGGCCACATTAGCATAGGAGGTCTGAATGTCAATGGCAACCACAGTTCAAATATCTTTTGAAGTCCCAATTGTACATATCTGCTTGATCGTTTAAGAGCTGCTGTGAAATTTAGGGGACTGTGAGGTTCGGACCTTCTTAGCCCAATAGTTAATCTTTCCCACCTTTTCTCACTTCTGGTGTATGATAGTATCCAGAACGAATATGGTTGTGCCTAAAATTCATCA
Source organism: Sequoia sempervirens (assembly GCA_007258455.2). Taxonomy (NCBI): domain Eukaryota; kingdom Viridiplantae; phylum Streptophyta; class Pinopsida; order Cupressales; family Cupressaceae; genus Sequoia; species Sequoia sempervirens. The sequence continues at coordinate 341,697,001 of VDFB02000017.1, forward strand.
TATACCTACTTCCTGAGATCAAATATTTTCTCTCTGGCTGTAGTATTATTAATGCCATATGTCAGAGTAAACCAGGTTTTCAACATTGCATGGGGGTTTGAACTTTGAGAGCGTAATGGAACAGGCTCATTCCTTTTGGCTTCCTCATATGTTTCCCATTGCCTACCATAATTTACTTCATTTGCTGCCCATGACATAAATGATCTCAAATGGATATCACCAATATACAGAAAAGGATTCCATTATGTTTCAAATGGAATTAAAAATCCATGTAAATAAAATTCACTTAGAGAATTTCTTAACCAATTAGGGGCTGTCTGGTATGCATCGTAAAATTCTTTAGCAGTGTGAAGTATAGGATCTTGATTTCTGAAAATTCTCATTATTTGGAACCATAAGAATTGTTCCTTAAGGCACAAAGCATAAACTCTGGGTGGTGGTCTGCATTCCATAATCTGACCAGTTACTTTTAACATTTCATCCATTTTTGATTTTAACTTAGAAATTTCTTGTTTCCGACTTTCAATTTCCTTTTTTAGTTTCTTCATTTCTACCTCCCATAGACTTTGTTGCATGCCAGTTTGGGCTATATGCCAGAAAGTCAGGGTTTGCAATATAACTAGTTCCTAGTTAGCTTTGACATATTCTAGAAACTCAATCAAAAATGTCTTCTTATAAACAATAATGGATTTACAAGTTGCAGAGGGAAATGTAGCTTCACTAGGCACATCCAATTGTTCAGTCTGTTCCTGCTCTTGCTGTAGGATGAATTCTGGTTGTTGCGGTGGAGAAGACTATGCTTCCTCTGAAAACTGCATAGCAGCGGTAGCCAAGTCATCAAGACTTGGTAACCCTTTTTCATTATGCCCCATTCAACTTGTCCCTCTTCAGGAATGAATGAACTCTATTTAGCATTCTCAGACACATTCTAAGAAACATCAAATTTAGACTCGACAGACTCTTCTGAAATTACAATAACCTCTGGTTGAGGTGAAGTAGGGGAGGTCTTACATTGTTTCCTTGTGGAAACTCTTCTTGGCACTGGTGTGGCTGCAGGAGGTGTTCTAGTAGCCTTCCTCTTTCTAGTCTGCCTAGAGGGTTTTTCCCTACCAGAGGATGATGGTGAACTGGTGATAGCAACAGGTGTTGCTGTAGGAGAGACAGCTACAGGGGAAGATGTTGCAGGAGTCATTCCTTCTGTGCTTCAGATATTCCCATATTGAGTTCAAGAGTTGTCATCAAAGTTTTGTGCTCAAATTCTATGGGCAACATGGTTGTTTTCTCGTAAAATAGCTCAAAAGGTGTAAACCCAGTTGTTGTCTTCCATATAGTTCTGTAGGCCTAGACTGCTTCAAGAAGTCTACTGCTCCAATCTTTTCTATGGAGCTGCACTATCTTTGTTAGGATCGCCTCAATTTCCCTATTTGTAACCTCCGCCTGACCATTGGCTTGAGGATGATAGGGGCTAGACTTCCTATGTTTGATTTTATAGTCATTCATTAGTGTAGTGATCAAATTGGATGTGAACTGCGCTCCCTAATCAATTATAAGCTCTATGGGAACTCCAAATCTAGTGAAAATTTGTTGATACAAAAATTCAGCAACCTTATTATTTCTAGCATGAGTCATAGCTTTTACCTTAACCTATTTTGTTACATAATCCGTGCAAACTAGAATGTATGACTTGCCATTTGATGGTGGATCAATTGGTCCTACAAAATCCATTCCCCACTTATCAAAAGGGGTGACTATTACCTATGGATATAGTGGCATTTCATCTGACTTGGTTGGTCTTCCCATATGTTGGCATTTGTCACATTTCTTTGTATAGGCCACATCATCCTTGTGTAACATTGGCCAGTAGTACCCTATTGTAAGAACCTTCATTGATGTTCTCTTTGCTGCAAAATGTCCCTCACATGGTTCATCATGGCAAGCATGCAAGATATCATAAGTCTCATCTTCTCTTACACATCTGTGCATCACTTGATTAGGTCCATTATAAAACAGACAATTTACAATCCATGAAAAGTTAAAACTTTTCTCTATTAACAATTTCTTTTCTTTTGGAGAAAAATGAGCTGGTATCCTGCTTGCTGCTAGATAATTGGAAATGTCTACATACCATAGAGTATGTGCAGCAATAGAAAACAAGTGTTCATCTGGGAACCTATCATCAATGACCTCGTGTTTAGTAGCTGCAACTATTTTAAGTCTTGATAAAAAGTCATCCACAACATTAGCTCTTCCTAGTTTATCAATGATTGTAATGTCAAATTCTTGTAACAACAAGAGCCATCTTGCCAATCTACCAGAGATGGTAGGTTTGTTCATCAAATACTTGATTGTTGCATGGTCAGTGTGAACAAATATCTGATAACCTATGACATAATGCCTAAACTTATTCAAAACATACACTACTGCGAGCAATTCCTTTTCTGTAATAGTATAATTTAGCTCAGGGCCTTGAAGGTTCTTGCTGATAAAATAGATAGCATGCTCAATTGAATTTTCTTTTTGACTTAAGATTGCCCCTATACCAAAATCACAGGCATCAGCATGTATGTGAAAAGGAAAATTCCATTTTGGACCTTGAAGAACAAGGGCTTTAGTAAGCAAGTCTTTTAGTTGCAGGAAAGATTTTTCACAAGCCTCCGTCCACTCAAATTGAGAATCCTTAGTTAATAAGGCATAAAGTGGACTGGTAATTTTACTGAAATCTTTTATAAACCTTCTATAATACCCTGCATGGCCAAGGAAGCTTCTGACATCCTTTTGTTTTGCAAGAGTTTGCAAATTTTGAATAACTTCAATTTTAGCAAGGTATACCTGAATTCTATTCTTGGAAATATGATGGCCTAGAATAATACCTTCTTCCATCATTAGAAAACATTTTTCACTGTTTAGAGACAAATTTTGTTCTCTGCACCTTTTCAATACTTTTTCTAAATTCACCAGTGCTTCTTCAAATTTGACTCCATAGGTAGTGAAATCATCTGTATAAATCTCCATATAGTCATGAGATATATCAGCAAAGATACTAACTACTGTTCTATAAAATGTTGCTGGCGCATTGCATAGACCAAAAGGAAAGACCGAGTAAGCAATTGTTCCCCATGGATAGGTAAAAGTGGTCTTATCTTGATCTTCAAGGGAAATTTTTATCTGATTGTACCTACTGTAACCATCTAAAAAGGAAAAATAGCTTTTGTTAGACAGTGAGTCGAGTACTTGGTCTATAAACGGTAGTGGAAAGTGATCTTTTTTGGTGGCAGTGTTCAACTCTTTGTAATCTACACACACTCTCCATTTTCCACCTTTCTTAGGGACAATAACTAATGGAGAAACCCATTGACTATCAGAGATTGGGTAAATAAAACCAGAATCAAGCAACTTTTGAAGCTCATTTTTAACTATTTCTCTAAGTGTTGGATTTACTCTTCTTTGAGGCTGCCTAACTGGTAAACAATCTTCTTTGATATAGATCCTGTGAGTACAAATTTGAGGATCTATTCCTTGCATGTCCCCATATTCCCATGCAAAAAATTTATGTTGATCTTGTAGCATTTTTAATAAGAAAGCCTATTGGGATTGTGATAGCTTACTATTGATATTCAAACAATGACCTGGAGACAATTCTATCTGCTTAGTGAGATTACTCATAGAATCTATAGGTGATGTTTGTACCTCTTGTGGAAGCAAGTTATTAAAAATTGCAGGAAGTTGAGGCAACAAACTCTCAGCATTTAGTTGCTACAAGAAACATTATAGATGGCTACTATTTGGATCGGATGAACTATTCGTATCAGAGTTAAACTGCAGAATTTGAAAAAGCAAGGCATCCTCATTCTGAAGTTGTGAGAATGGATTATTTTGAAGCATCATTAATTGAACCAATGAATTGGCTTCTTCAGTTTCTTCCCCCACAATCTGGCCAAACAGGTTGGGACAAATCTGGTTGAGGTCTAGTAGGCGGATACAAAGCCAATTTTTTTGTGGACTGTCCATCAGAAATGGTCATATCTCTAGAATTACATCCTATAAAAGCATCAGAAGTGGCTAACCATGGTCTACCAAGGATAACTAGATACCCTCCTAAAGTTTCCTTAACTGATAATATTGTGAAATTAGCTGGATACTCCCAAGATTCAAGAGTGACAATTACATCTTCCACCATTCTATCAAGTTTGACTGTGGAGCTATCTGCAAGCTGCAGAACTGTAGGTGTAGACCTAATGTTTAGAATGTTCAAGGAGTCCATAGTATGATTTTTCATGACATTAATGGCAGCACCTAAGTCAATCAAAACATTTTTCACAATTTGGCCATTTATATGTATTTGCACTATAGGACTTCCAAGGTCAATATACTTTGGAATGACTGTATTTCCCAACATTATATTAGCCAATTTCCCTAAGACATGAATTGTTTGGGGATTCATTTTCTTCTGTCTAGGCTTCTTCAACAGGCCTCTTTAATAGCTTTTCCAAAAATGGGAACATCTTTAATAGCCTGAAATAAAGGGATTTGAATTTGAACATTCTTGAGCTGATCCAAAATGTCAAAAGTGGGTTCTTCCATGGATTTAAATGCAGTACTTTGAAACCTCTGAGGAAAAGGTGGTTTGTCTTGATTTTGCAAAACAAACTCCTTAGAAACTGTATCAGTTATAGGCATATACTTAGTAGGAACAGCAGGTGCAGTAGATTCTTCAAGAGGAGAATCTAGTATTTCAGTAATTAGAGGCGGTTGTGGAGCAGGTAGAGTGGTTCCAGACCTTAAATGGATATCATTAACATTTAAGGCATAAGCTTGATATTGGTTGGCTTCTGCAAGATACATAGGCTACTATGGCTGCTGCTGTTGCTTATTATTAGGATTTGGCAATGGCTAGGCAGGCATAGGCATTTGTTTTGGAGGGCTAGTATTTATGGCAGGTGCTGCAGGAGGTGGCATGAGGGCCTGTGGTTGTGGCTGTGGAAGCTGCAGGAACCCAGAGGACTGGTTTTGCCATTGCTGAGGACCTCTCCATTGAGGATTTTGTTGCCAGTTACCTGGAGGTGGGGTCCATTGTCCTTGTGGCTGCTGCCAACCTCCTTGAGGAGATTGCCATTGTGGGGTCTAATAATTAGGCCAACTTGGTTGAGATGTATTCGAAGGTGGAGGTGGTTCATATGTAGGTTTCCATTGATTATTATAGCCAGAATAAGGATTATCAAAAGTCAAAGGATCTTGAGGCATACCTTGTCTTTGAGCCCATGGTCTCCTTTGTGCAACAAAGAACACTTGATCATCATCACCTTCTACTAGCTTAAAGTCAGTAGGTAATTGCTTAGCTTCCAAATTAGCCACCATCTTGCATTTGCAGTCATGTTTCTTCTATCTACAGTATGGACAGAACTCGGCCAAAACTACCTCGGCTGCCTCATGTTTCTTCTGAGCTTGCATAGTGTCTAGTTGTGTAGCCATATTATTGATAATATCTTGCTTGAAGTCAGACAAAAAATTTGTTATCTCCATCTTAGAAACTCCACCGGAAGAAGACTTACCCACTGTAGTTTGATAACCTCTACCCTTCTTCACATTTGTTTGGGAGTAATTAAGACATATTTTCTTAATATCATCCCAAGGCAGTTGGGTTATATCACCTCCTCCCATAAGGTCTAGAGCATCTATACAGACATCACTAATCCCTCTTAGAAAAAGTAGTTTCTGAGAGTCTTCATTGAGAGTATGGTTTGAGTTCTTTTTCAGAGAAAACAGGAATCTTGAAATATAATCCTCCAAACTTTCATCTTCCTTCTGCTGAATCTTGAATATATCATCTCCCTTACTGCCACTTTTACAATATTCCTTATATTTCTCAAGGAATTTGGTTTGCATGGCTGCCCAACTATCTACAACACCTCTTCCTAGACTCATAAACCATCTAAGAGCTCCTTCCTTCAAGGTGGAAGGAAACAATTTTAGTTTGTGAGCATATGAGGTATAGTCATAACTGCGACAGAGGATATCGAACTCAAACAGGAAAGTTCCAAGGTCCTCCATGACTAGGCCATAGAATTTTGGAAGTAGTGAAGAAGGTATATTCTTAAGATTGTCAGTATCTCACTGGGGAAAAATGGGAAACTCAAAAGTGGGAGGTGGATTAGGTGGGTTATTTTCCATATTGGCTTGCTGGAATAACAGAGCAAATGGGTTTTCCTCAGGTTCTACATTAGCTGGGTTAAATGGTAGTTCAACAAACAAGTTTTCAGGAGGAACCTTCCCAGTGCGTCTCTTCTTCTTCTATGCATGTAATAGAATAGATGGTATTTAAAAGGAACTTGAAAATAATTAAACGATTGACTAAACTACTATTAACAATGAATTTAGCAAGTTCTTAGATTGACACCTTCCCCGACAACGGCGCCAAAAATGGTCGTGCCCACAAAAGGATATGAAAATCACAGTAAAACCTTTCCTGGGAATTGGACATTCCAGCAGGTGACTAATATCTCTTTATGGACGTTCATTTATTTGTCAAACCAGGGAACGTATACTTTAAATGGCGCGGTACAATATATGCACTAAGAACTAGTTTTAGTCATGACTTAACAGAAATAAATACTTGGAAGGAATTATATCTACGCTACAGAAAGGTAATGCAAAGTTCTTTTAACTCAACCATGTTTTGATTAAAACAGAAACCATAACAACTACGACTGAAACACAAACTATGAACTGGCCTTATGCTGCAGAAACAGGCACAGGGATGGATTCCCAATGCTGCAGGAGCAATACAAGACTGAGTTTGTATGAAAACTTCAAAGATGAAAGCTAACTAATGATCAACAGAAAATAACAACTAACTAACTAACTACATATACTTACTAAGTGGGCCCCCTTAGCAAGCATCTATTGGTTATGCAAGTGTTGAACTCAGAACTTCATCAAACTTTATTCATGAAAACATAATGGTATACATTGCTTTGTTGATATGAAAACTTAACAACAAACTCTGTTTCTTGTCATACAGATTCTGCTTTTTATTATTACATGATATCTGCTTTATCCCTATCACTATGTTTCTATCTTACTTCTAACTATCATCTCCTTTTTCACTTGTGCAGGAGTACTTTATTTAAAATCAGGAGAGCAACTAACTAACTAACCCTATCAAACAAAGACATGGAAGTAAAGTGTATCCTAGAATCAAGGAACAAACTTCATAAATAAATTTATCCATTCAACCCAATCCAAAGAGAATCTAGCGCTCCACTCTTTCCAAATTAACTATCATTAAAAATCCTTCCCAACAGTTTTGGTCAAAGAGTCTTCGCCAGAGCTTCCTCGAAGTCATGCAGGAAATGGACTTTACTGTAAGGCCGAGATCGGCTGTGCTTGACTCGATCATACTTTCTTCAACAACCCTGTGAAACACAAGGTAACAGATGTGAAAGAAAAGGTGCATGGTACATACACAATATATGTTCATTAATCACACATTTAAATCTATTTCATCATTCAAAAACTATATGCGATATACCAGTCATTTAGAGAGTCAACAGGGTAATAAATGTAGTCAAGACAACACAATAAGCTACAGGAACATGAAAGTGTTTTGCTACAGGATATCCCCATAAAAGGTTTCAAAAGAGTTTTAAACAACCACAAATAACAAAAGTAATTGCATTAAAACTTTATCATAATATCCAAACTATAAGCACATTTTGGGCTCATCACATATTATCAAAAACCTCAGTTACAATAGACCAGCAACATTCAGGTACATAGATTTGGCTCACAGGCTTGATACAACATGCTCAAAATATAGTATTCCTATATACTCCTTAACATGAGTGAAAATATTACATATAAAAACTAATATTCATTCCTAACTTATCACTTACTATCCTAATGATCGTTATAATGCTTTATATCATATCTAATGATCTAAACTCTTTCGCGTTAGCCAAAGATCATTACAATCTCCGAAGAAGGAAAATGTAATGTGTGCATGAAATAGGTCAGCCTTAAATTTTAATTTCTCCTTGAAAGGTGCATAGGATGAAGTGTGGACCAAAATTAAGGTTGGGGACACTCCACAGAATAATTACAAACACATTGTAAGGATCTGTAAGTTACAGGAAATATTCACAAGAGAGCAAACTAGTTGTTAGGTTTGAAACTATTCCATTGTCGGTTCAAGAAATAGTCACTTAATCCGAGAGAAATAACTTTATGGAAAATGATCCAATTGATATGAAATCTTGGAATAAGGAAAATGAACATTTCCATCATGAGAACATACATTTGTAGGGTCTGGTGAGAAAATATGTTGAATCCGCCAACATGAACTGAACAAGAACTGAAGAAGAACAAAAATGAAATGAAATTTTTTTGGTTGATGCAGGATTGCAAAGAACCAAGGATGCTCCTGCATCAAAAATGATTATTCCCTACTCTCCATTTTAATGCATGCTCACATTTTGGTAAACCATCCACAATTTCATGATTTTGTATGATAAAATGATAAGGCATCTTGTGGGTTTGACCACGTCTACATAAATAATGTGTTTGTTTGCTTCAACCTTTTTCTTAATAACCCTTGTGAATTTGGGCATAAATTTGCAAACCCATGTGTATTTTGGCATATGTATGAAACCCATGTGTTTTTTGCCATATATCTGAAAACCCATTTATGTATTCATGTGACTAAGGAATTATTCTCATGAAACCCTTGCTTACTTTTTTAGGCATATATTTGAAAGCCCAAGTCTGTATTCATTTTACATCGGTTGAAATATGTACCCTATGTTTATCAAATACAACACAATATCATTCATTTACTATAAAATTTGTTAGTAATTATTGTTAAATGTTTTACCTGTGTTGAAATCTCAATAATTTGTATCATATATTCTTTACTTCACAGCTTACGTTTTCATGAACTGTGCATTCTACATTCTACTTATAGTTATTTTCATGAACTTTCCATTTAATAGTTATATTTATATAGTGTGTTTTTCTATGTTATAAGTAAAGGAGAGTTTTTTTTGGTAACCACTTATTCCTGACACACCTCGTATACAAATTCAATAATATGTGTTCATTTACTATATTTGGTTATTTCTCAAGTTTAATATTTTTCATTATCTCTTACCACCTTGACTGTTACCTAATAGATGATCATACCATATGTCTCCAAGAAAAAAATTTATTCTAGATGTCTTAGGATTGTGTTGCCAGCTGAATACAATAGAAGACATCTTAATTTTGGAGCTACTCTTGATATGTATCTATATGTATCAATATATATATATATATATATATATATTATATATACATATACATATATATACATATGTATACATATACATATATATGCATCTATACATGTAAAAATGTATAGTTTGTATGAATGTGTTTATATATGCCAAATGAATATAGTAGAAAAAATATTTGATTTTTTAGTTATTTCTCAAGGTTTATATTTTTCATTTATTTCATAAAAGGCTCCTTTATATTCTATGTCTCTTTTTCATTCAAGAAATCAAATAAGCATGTAGAATAATCTATTAGACTCCTTTATATTCAAAATAAGTGTATGTTAGCTTGCATTTTTATTATATATATGTGTGTGTGTACCCTTTAGTTGTCCAATACAAAACAATAGCATTCATTTACTGCAAAATGTTAATAATTATTGTTAACTGTTTTACCTATGTTGAAATCTCAATACTTTGTATCATATATTCTTTACTTAACAACTTATTGCATAATATAGGGGGATTCACTACTCACGAGTTCTCTTCATTCAGAAAGCCTCACGGGGTGAATTTCCCTATACTACCTCAATGGAATAACAACCAGAGTTTCATAATCTAAAAGGGTAGATCAAAAAGATTCTCTGGACAAACTATCAAGCTCTTGGCCAAAGGATGACAACACAAAATACAGATGATAGCGCCGTGCGTTGGCATCTCGCAGGGACCAGAAAGAAAGAATGTATCGGAAAATTCCTAAGCAACAACTAGCAATCCGATTATTGAGAGCTGATAGAATGTAGGAAAATGACATAATGTGATAAAGTGATAGAATAAATGTAAAGTAAAGATTAAATGATGAGGATAAGGAGAAGACAGGAAGGAAATACTTATGACCGTGTGAGTGATGAAGCTTCTAGCTCATGAGTGTCTTCAATACCTACACACAAGAGGGAGAGAGAAATTGTTCGATAGCTGTATAGGGGCTTGCCTTAGTCAAACTCTGTTTTGGTGTTCCCACCTCCACGGACAACTAGATGGATGGAGAGAAAAGTAGAAAGGAAGTAAAGAGCACTAAAGCACTACAAAACAATGCTATGCTACTCAACCAAGTAATAGAGAAGAGGAGTTAAAGCTTACCACCTCCACCAAGAGTACTCAAGGCTAATGGGGGAGAAAATGAGAGGAACTCAAGCCTCTTGGTGTTTTGTTTCACACTTTCTCTACTAAAGTGTTGGAGTGTTGATGTTGCTGCTATGAAGTGTAAGGTGTTTGGAGATTGAAGAGATGGTGAAGAAGCTTCTTAGAGCTTGTGGAGAGATTGTGAAGCTTTTGGATGAAGACTGAAAGTGGTGAAGAGATGCACATAGAGGATCAAAATGCTAGTTCAAGGGATGAATTTGAGGAAGAGATGAAGAGAAACAACCATATTTGGGTCAGTCAGCCGAGGAGGGAATTAAAAAATCAACCCCCAATGGGAAGTGTAACACCTCTGTAGGCTCCAGACGTGAGAATCTATCAGGGATATAAGCATGCTATGTGGGCATCCTTGATAGAAAAACCTCCACTGATGCTCAAAATAGGCACCAAGTGTGATGCAAGTAGTGGGCTTGGGTGGAATTAAGCCTCCAAACTTGGTTTTTTAAAGCCGATAAAGGGAAAAATGAGATTCACACATGGGGTGCAAATTCACTCTTATACACTTACATTTTTATTGTACTTTGAGATGTTCACAAAAAGATATATATATCTATGCATATATACATGTATGTACATTTAAATATATAAAAATATGTATGTATTTATATATATATATATATATGTGTGTGTGTGTGTGTGTGTATTTATATGCATATATAAGTATACATATGATTACATGCACACACATATATATACATACACACACACACACATATATAACTACTTATGTACATATATATGTAAACCCTCAATAGTTTGCTATTTTTTGCTCTTTGTGGTCTAAGGTAACGATGAACATCATTCTCCTTTCAAAATGCAAACAATGGTACTCTCAAATCTTATTATTCAACATTTTTGTGGACCTCTGAAGGGTTTTGTGGTTGTTTGATATTTGTATACATACAACAAAGCACCATATATATTTATCAGCTTACATTTTCATTATACTTTCTAAAATTTGTATCCTCCATTCTTTACTTAACAACTCACATTTTCATTGTACTTAACACTTACATTTTCATTGCACTGTTTGAAAATTCTATCCTACATTCTTTACTTAACATCTCACATTTTCATTGTTCTTTTAGATATTTCTTGGTTAATTGATGGAAGCCTCCATTTTATATATGTTGATTAATTCATAAAATCCAAGCATGCATTTTATATCATAAAAGTTTATACTTAAACATGCAATTTAATTATATATGTATGTATACACATGTATATGTATATATATATATGTGTGTGTGTGTGTGTTTGTGTACACACACACATATACATATGTATTATATATATGTAAGTATATATATCTATATATGTATAAACATATGTATATATATGTATGTATATGTATGTATGTATGTATGTATAGATACATACATATGCGTCTATAGATATGTGTGTGTGCATATAATTAGTCTTAATCTTTGAATAGTTCAATATCTTTAAAATGGTTAAGCTTTCATCTTCATATGTATGACCACATATAAAGATATTTGGGTATGTGTAAGATCATGATGGGCCAAAAAGTGGCAATATGATAGGTATGTGGCTAATGACTATATATTTACCCAAAATTGATGAAACGAAAAGAGTTTTTAAAGGACATTTTCAGCTTTCCACCAATATAAATTATGCTTTAATTTGAATTTAATAAGTAATTATTATTCATTTTCTATTAAAATTATGACTAAAGTCCTGATTGATAGGCTGATTGAAAAACATCTATAGCTTTCAAACAGTATCACATTTTTTGAATCCAAAACATCCATCACATTCTATGCTTCACATACTATAGGATTAAAAAAGAAAAAATTAATTTCATGAATTTTTGACCAAGTTAAGGTGGTCAAACATACGAGTTTTTATATTTTTTAAAAAATTGTAATAAAAAATTCATAATTAATTATTTAATTGAAAAAAAATTAAAAAAAATATGCATCACATCAGGGCATGAGTCCTCTACTTATGTTCAAAATATTATAAAAAAATATTATCATTTTATTATGGTTACGGTGGTCAGATAGACAACTACTTATTTTTTCCCTCAAATTTAAGTACCACTACATTGAAATTTCAAAATTTCACCAAATAGATTTTTTTTTTAAGAAAACCTAGTAGTTTAGAAACTACATTCAATTTGATACAAATTCTATTCTTATATATTTTTTAAATAATATAGATAACTTATTCAAATTTTTACATCAAGTTGCCTAATTCTAATTTTTCTAAATTTTTTTCCAATTAAGGGCTTGGTTTTTCCATGATGATCCTGTGCATACCCATTTGTATGTATATATATACATACATAAATACACAAATATACATATATATATATATATATGTATCTATGTGTAGCTTGTCACATTGTTTCAAAGAAAAATAATTGATTAACTGATACATTCCCCAAGGACATCTCAGTAAGGATGATGATAAGGATGATATGCCCCCTCGAGAGATTGATTGAAAAAGTTGTGATAAGATTAATCTCTTGATAGATCACGAGGAGAAAATTTGATAATTGATATTGCACAAGTAATTGAGTGGAGATGCACATTTGATGAAAATGCACAACTGATAGGCCTAACTGAGCAATTGATGGAAATGCTAAATATAGCTAGGTTGATACGCTGATTAAGCTGATTGAGATTGATACTATTGCAAAAAAATGATTTCTTAATAGATTAAATGATCAGGGAGCATTAAAGTCCCATGCTAAAAATCAAGTTGATTGATTTGATATTTGGATTAAAAGACAAGCATCAGTTAGATAAACTGATTAATTACCCTTTGAGATAAGGAGTGTGAAGAAAATGAAATGATGGAGGAAATGGATGATGGAAGAAATGATAGATGAAAAAGAGATATGAAGGAAATGAAAGTGATGAAGCTTTTTGTTTTTTACAAAGTGCTTTATCATCATAGAGCTTATTATGCCACAAATTAGTATAAGCATCTAGATAACATGAATGTATAAATGACCTTAATACAGTTTGTGTTTTTAGTTAGCAATTAAGTATAAGTATCTAGGTATAAGGACCTTAGATGACCTGAATACTTATTGCCTAGAAGACACTATCATACAAGGAATGCTCTCATGCACACTAGACTCATAGTTCCTTGATGATTTTATACAACCATGTCTTAAGATGAGTCATCCTGTGAATAAGGAAAAATCCACAAACAACAAACAAGTGAACATGTCCCATCTTTGCCTCTTTATTCCATGGCATCCTCAAGAAGCTAAAAGACATGACACCAAAGATAAAATCATAAATCAATCAAAAGAACGACAAAAAAAAAACATCATGTTTCAATGTGGAACTATTTCTTATCACAGTTTATGCATTTGGTTGGATTTGAAAAGGGGATTGATGGGTATGTTGGGGTATGTGCAGGATCATCATGGAAAAAATAGGCCCTTAAGTGCAGAAAAATTTTAAAAATAAGAGTTAGGCAACTTGACGTAAAAATTTGAATAAGTTATCTATATTATTTCAAAAATATGCAAGAATAGAATCTATAGAAAATTGAATGCAGATTCTAAACTACTAGGTTTATTTTAAGAAAAAAGTCTATTTGGTGAAAATTTAAAATTTTAATGTAGTAGCAGTTAAATTTTAGGGAAAAAATAAGAAGTAGGTGTCTGACCATCTTAACTTGGTCAAAACTTCATGAAATTCATTTTTTTTTAATCCTATAGTATGTGAAGCATAGAATGTGACGCATGTTTCAAATTAAAAAAATGTGATACCATTTGAAAGCTATAGATTTTTTTCCCTACTTATAATTAATTATGATTTTTTTATTACAACTTTTAAAAAATATAAATACTCATATATCTGACCACCTTAACTTGATCAAAACTTCATGAAATTCATTTTTTTTAATCCTATAGTATGTGAAGCATGTTTCAAATTAAAAAAATGTGATACCGTTTAAAAGCTATAGATTTTTTTCAACTAGCCTATCAATCAGGACATTAGTCATAATTCAAATAGAAAATGAATAATAATTATTTATTAAATTCAAAGTAAAGCATAATTTATATTGTGGAAAGTTGAGAATCTCCTTTAAAAACCCTTTTCGTTTCATCAATTTTGGGTAAAAGAAAAAACGTTAGCCACATACCCTAGACATACCCATCATATTGCCACTTTTTGGCCCATCATGATCCTACACATAACCGTTGGAATGTCTGCTTGATTGTCAATTGTGGTGTGTTTTGATTTTGTTGAAGTTCAAAGCTATGTGGTGATCTAAAAGTGTCATTCTTTTGGAATTTTAAAGTTATGTGATTTAAAAAAAATAAATGGGAATATTTCAATTTTTGGATTTTTGGAATATTTGAATTTTTTGAATTTTTTGAAATTTTTTTGGATTTTTAGAATATTTGATTTGTTTGGACTTTTGGAGTTTTGATTTTTTGGATTTTCAAAATATTTGGTTTTTAGATTTTTAGAATATTTGATTTTTGGACTTTTGAAATATTTTTTATTTTATTTTTGAAATATTTAAATTTTTGGATTTTGAAATATTTGATTTTTGGATTTTGAAATATTTGATTTTTGGATTTTTTAAGTATTTAACTTTTTGGATTTTGGAATATTTAATATTTTTTTTGGATTTTTGAAATATTTAATTGTTTTTTGGATTTTTTTGGAATATATTTTTTTTTTAATTTTTAGAATATTTGATTTTTTAGGATTTTTTGAAGTTTTATGACGAAATGAGACAAATTGCAAGCAAGTAGATAGACAAAGAGGATAATTACTCTAACTGGGAAATGCCAAGTATCCCAACCCATAGCTAAAGTTGACAAAATGCCTCAAAGAGGGATAGGACCAACTTAGTATGTTTGGAAAAGTGAAGTGATCAAGAGAGGGGAACGTCAAACAATTCAGAAGCTATGGTGAGTGTGAAAAGACTATTATGAAGTGGAGGGTGATGGAAACGAGATGGAAAGATCAAGTGGATGATGAGGGTGCAACCTGAGACTTAGAAAATAAGCCACAAACAAGAGAATAATTCTATTATTCAGAAAATGGAGCTTGCTACATGTAGAGGATCTCAAATCCCCAAGTTCTACAACATATGTTACTGAAAGCTACAGAATCACCCTTTCGCAATATGCGAGCTTGTCCCGAAAAAGTTACCCAAAAATTAGAAACCCACCCATAAATAGAGCTCCTCTTTAGTTTGGAGCCAAAAAAATATTCAAATTTGAGTTTAGGCAGTTTGGCCGAAAAATTACAACTTGAAGTTCAAATTTCAAAAGAACATTTGCAATTGTATCTTCTAGAAAGTGCGCCAACTTCTCAGGGCCATAACTTTTGATCAGGACTCCGACTCATGAACCGTTTGAACCATTGGAAAGTTCTCAAAGTCAATAACGCACTTGAAATCCATGATGTCAATTTTGGAAAGTTTTGGGGCGTTTCAAGAACTCTAAGTGCCTCAAATCTAACTCAAAAGATTTTCAGATGCAAATCTAGGAAACTAAAACTGCAATATCTTTCAACCCAAGAATAGAAAATAAAAACCGTAAATTGGAAATTTCATTATGACAAAAAGGGTATCCAAAAATGTACAAACATCTAAAAATTGAGAAACTTGAAATTTAACTATTTTTGGGTGATGCAAGATTGCCCTTACACCACTGGATGCTCATGCATTAGACACCCAGGGTAATTTGAGAAGTGACCCGTCACGTCTCAGATGGTTGAGGAAAACCCAACTAGTCAACCGCTACCTTAGATAGCCAAGATGAATCTTCCACAAGCCTTCCTCTCCATTTCACCAGATTTGTTCAAACTACCTATTTCTGGTACTCCTTCCCACATGACTATCCAAGATTGCTTCAATCTCCTCCCTATCTGAAGTAGTTGTTGGAATGCCATACTTCCCTATTGCTAGTGCTTCCTCTGTTCCACCTTCATGATACTCTGTCAAATCTGAAATGTTGAATATAGGGGAAATGTTGATTCCATCAGGCAACTGTACCTCATATGCATTCCCTGAATCATGCTTCTTCAAAATCTTACAGGGACCGAATTTCTTCATCTTCAATTTGTTATAGGCTCCCATGGGAAACCTTTCTTTCCTCAAGTGGATCATTACTTCATCGCCAGTCTGAAACTCCTTATTCCTCCTTTTCTGATCTTCCTTAGCCTTATATTGCATATTCATCTTATTAATGTGTTCTCATACCTTCTCATGTATATTCTTGATGTGCTCTACAAAATCTTTGGCTTCAACACTTATTTTCTTCTCTTGGTCCATCTTCCTCAATTCTGGAGCTATTTTGGGGTTACCTCCATACACAATCTAGAATGGTGATCTACCAGTGCTTCTTTGATAGAATTGTTGTAAGAAAATTCTGCCTGGGGTAAGATCAAGTCCCATCCCTTAGGTTTATCTCCTACCAAACATCTCAGTAGGTTACCCAGACTCCTGTTCAACCTCTGTCTACCCATCTATTTGTGGATGGTGTATAGAACTGAACTTCAACTCTGTCTTCAGCTTCTTCCACAAGGTCCTCCAAAAGTACCCCACAAATTTGGTGTCATGATCTGAAACAATACTCTTTGGCAGACCATGTAGCCTCACCACCTCTTTGAAGAACAAGTCAGCAATGTGGACTGCATCATGGGTCTTCTGACATGGAATGAAATGTGCCATCTTCGAAAACCTATCAACCACCACAAAGCTGAATCATTCCCTCATTGTGTCCTTGGAAAACCAAGAACAAAGTCCATACTTATATCCTCCCATGGCCTCTCTGGTACAGGTAAGGGCTGATATAAGCCTATATTTTGGCTCACTCCTTTAGCCATCTGACATACCCTGCAGCTTTGTACAAACTTCTTCACATTCTGTGACAACTAAGGCCAATAATAATGCTCACTGATAATGGCAATGGTCTTATCCCAACCAAAATTTCCTGCCATTACTCCACTAGTCTTCTCCTTTATCAGGTTCTCCCTCATGGAACTCCTTGGGATACATAATTGACTTTGCTTAAATAACATGCCATCTTGGAATATGAAATCTAGCCACCTTGTCCTATCCACTATAACAGGTTCCTTGCAAGGTTTCCAAGCCTTTGCGAAATCAGGATCTTCTGCATATAGTGTCTTAAGTTCATTAAACCTAACCACTTCAATCTGCATCTTTGTCATCAATGTATGCCTCCTACTTAAGGCATCTACAACCCTATTTGACTTCCCACTCCTATGTTTCAAAACAAAGGTATAACTCTGCAAAAACTCTACCATTTCATATGCCTCTGATTTAATTTTTCCTGATTATTTAGGTATTGCAAGGCTTGATGATCAGTATATAGAAAAAATTCCTTCGGCAATAAATAATGTCTCCATTTCTTTAATGCTTGAACTATTGCATAAAATTCCTGATCATATACATAATACTTTCTCTTGGCATCATTTAACTTTTCAATGAAATAGGCAATGGGCTTACCTTCTTGGCTCAACACTGCTCCAATGGCACAACCACTAGCATCACAATCCACCTGAAACACCTTGTTGAAATCTAGGAGGGCTAGAATAGGTTGCTTTATTACCTTGTGCTTCAACAGTTCAAAACTCTTTACCACTCTTGTGCTCCACTTGAATTCTTTTCTATCCCCTCTCATTGTTTCAGTCAGGGGTCCACAAACACTACTGAAGTTTCTAATGAACTTTCTATAAATACTAGCCAAACCATGGAAAGATCTCACCTCGGTAGTAGTTCTTAGGGTAGGCCATTCTAGAATATCCTTCACCTTCTCTGGGTCCATCTTGAGAACTTCTGCTGAGACAACAAACCCCAAGTACACTAACTCCCTCTTCACAAAACTGCACTTCTTTAGATTAATAAACATTTTATCTTCTCTTAACTTCTCAAAGGCTCTCCGAATATGCATCAAATGCTCATCCAACATCTTACTGAAAATCAAAATATCATCTAAATACACAATAACAAATCTTCCTATAAATTCTTTTAGTACCTCGTTCATGAGCCACATGAATGTGCTCGGTGTATTGGTTAGCCCAAAAGGCGTGACTAACCACTCATATAGGCCCTCTTTGGTTTTGAAGGCAGTCTTCCATTCATCTCCCTCTCGAATCTAGATTTGGTGATATCCACTCTTCAGATCAATCTTTGTGAAGTACTGAGCTCCACTCAAATAGTCCATTAGGTCATCCATCCTTGGCAGGGGAAATCTGTACTTAATTGTTATCTTGTTTATGGCTCAGGAATTTGTACACATCCTCCACTCCCCATCCTTCTTTGGTGCTAGTATTGTAGGTACTGCACATGGAATCAAACTCTTTCGTATCAAACCCTTTCTCAACAACTCTTGAACTTGTCTGTTCAACTCCTCATTTTGTTGGAGTCATTCTATGAGCTGCCTTATTTGGCAAACTGGCTCTAGGAATCGAGTCAATTTGATGCTGGTCTTCCTTATTGGTGGTAAACCCTCGGTACATTATCAGAAACAATATCCTAAAACTCATCCAACATCCCAGAAACTTCTTCTAGAACCTTCTCACTATCCTCCTTACTCACTCTAGGAATCAATGCATAACACACATGCTCATGCTTCATACCTTTTAAAAAATTTCTTCCATCTACATAACAAATTCTAGCACTATTGCATACCTTGTCTTCGATCTCGTTCAGGGGTTTCAACTTGTGACGAACCCCATCCTTTGTCAAGGAATAAGTGTTTGCATGGCCATCATGTATAGCTCACCTATCGAATTGCCACAGCCTCCCCAACAACATGTGACATGCATCCATGCAGATGATATCACAGTGTACCTCATCATGGTAGCTCCTAATCTTGAACTTTACTAGGCACTACTCATTGACCAAAACTTTGTGGCCTTTCTGCAACTAGTCAATCTGATATGGATGTGGGTGCCTTTCCCTCTTTAGCTTCAACTTTGTGACCATCTCTTCTGACACTAGATTATCGATGCTCCCCGTCAATAATGACATCACAACATTTTCTTTCACACTTGCACCTTGTGCGAAACAAATTCTTCCTCTGTTCTGGTTCCTTTTCCTCAGTCACCAGGGCTCTCCTAATCACTAGGGCTTCTCCCCTTTTAGCATCATCTAAATGTTCAGATTGGGGCTCCTCAACTACATGCGTAACCCTTCCACGACCGTTTGGCCTTTTGTCTACCCTTCCTTGCTGTTGTGGACATTCATAGGCTCGATTCCCTTCTTCACCACATTGGAAACACATTCCTTTGAAACCACCTCTTCCAGATCCTTGTCCATATCTCCCTCGTCCTCTACCTCTTGGATGACCACTGTTTTGATCATGAGGGCAGTAGAAGTTGTCATTCCTTTGGCTTCAGCTGGTACCCACATCTTCACTTTTCTTTTCATCATCATTTTGGCTTCCTGAAGGTCTTCCACTGCCCCTTCCATTTTGACCTCCTCGTCCTTTTTGCTTGCCATCAAATATTTTGTTCATCTTCTCTTCCACCTTCAGAGCAAACTGATACACATGTCATTCTGACTAGGCTTAACTCCTCCTGAATGCTCGGTCGTAGCCCATTAAGATATCGGGCTACCTTCTCCTTATTAGCCTCTGTGTGGCCCATTCTGATGATTATCTTGTAAAAATATTTAGTATATTCTTTCACAGATCTGCTTCCTTGCTTCAACCCTTGCAATTTATTCAACAGATCTAACTCGTAGTCCACTGGTATGAACTGCTTCTTCAGTTTCTCTACCATGAGATCCCATCTGGTGATATTTCTTTTTCCTCTTCAATTTCATTCCAATTGGACCTCTTTCCACCAAATACTGGCATGGCCCTTCAGCTTCATTTTTGCAAACTTAACTCGATCTGGGTCCTCTATTTCCTCATACTCAAAATATTCTTCTAGCTCGTTGATCTAGTCGATCAACTCTTCTGGGTTCAAACTTCAGAATAACTGGGGACTTCTGCTTTGGGTCTTTTCCTGATCTTCGAAATGGCCCTTATTAGCCACATTTGGTCGTGATCAATTACTTATTCTTCCTCTTCTACATTTGAACCTTCTTCCTCTCCTTCATCCTCACTTTCCTCCCTCAGGATTAACCCTCTTCTTAGCTGCTCTTGTAATGCATCAATCTATCTTTGGAGGGCTACCCATGCATCTCTTCCACCAGCATTTATGCTGCCTCGACCACCTCTGGCACAACCACACCTACCAGGCATCACTCTTGGAGGCATCTTTCTTGACCTCGACCCACAACCATGGTCCTGGTGCGAACTGCCTCACGATTGGTGATCTGTCCACATGCTCAAGAAAACCCGCTCTAATACCACTTGATGAGGGCGCAACCTAAGACTTAGAAAATAACCCACAAACAAGAGAATAATTTTATTATTTAGAAAATGGAGTTTCTTACATGTAGAGGATCTCAAATCCCCAAGTTCTATAGCACATGCAAGTTACTGAAAGCTACAGAATCACCCTTTCACAATATGTGAGCTTGTCCCCAAAAAGTTACCCAAAAATTAGAAAATCGCCCATAAATAGAGCTCCTTTTTACTTTGGAGCCAAAACAACATTCAAATTTGAGTTTAGGTGGTTTGGCACCAAAAAATTACAACTTGAAGTTCAAATTTCAAAAGAGCATTTGCAATTGTATCTTCTAGAAAGTGCGCCAACTTCCCGGGGCCATAACTTTTGATCTGGGACTTTGATTCACAAACCGTTTGAACCGTTGGAAAGGTCTCGAAGTCAATAATGTGCTTGAAATTAGCGACACCGATTTCGAAAAGTTTTGGGGCTATTTCGGGAACTCTAAGTGCCTCAAATATAACTCAAAAGATTTTCAGATGCAAATCTAGGAAACTAAAACTGCAATATCTTTCAACCTAGGAATAGAAAATAAAAACCATAAATTGAGAATTTCATTATGATGAAAAGGGTATCCAAAAATGTAAAACATCTAAAAACTGAGAAACTTGAAATTTAACTATTTTTAGGTGATGCAAGATTGCCCTTACACCACTGGATGCTCCTGCATCAGTGGAGCTCTAAAGGAAAGGGGAGTGAAGCCTCTACACATGGTGTTAATTTCTCAATTTTGACCATGGTACTTGCTCAAGGCACCACCAAAGTGGTTTTCACCATTGAATGAATTTGTTTCTCTTTACCTTTTTCATTTTTCATATTTTTTTTACATTTTTTCAAGACTTATTTCCATTTTTTTGTATTTTTCCAAGACTTTTTTCCATTTATTTGTATTTTTTCAGGACTTTAAAAGAGTGTGTTGTTTGAAATAAATAGGTATAAAACCTATGAATGTGCATATTATTGATGGGATCACTGATTAATTCATCTTCTAGAGTTGATAACTTGTATACCCCTGATTTGTAGAGTGTCATGGCAATGCATTCACCTTTCTTGGATGATTGTGCAGGATCAAATGACATGATCTGGATGAGGAGTGCAAGTGGTAAGTATGAACGATGATAGATGTGGTGGATGAAAGAGGCTATGGTATGATCCCTAATGTGCACACTACATGGGCCATCAAGCTTCAAATGAAAAGGAGCTTGGGGGATTGATGAGCTAGAGTACATGAATGGGTCATCCTCAAAGGTCCATTAAAAAACATGGGTATGTGCAGGATCATGATGGGCTAAAAAGTGGCAATATGATGGGTATGTGTAGGGTATGTGGCTAACGACTTGTTTTTACCCAAAATTGATAAAACGAAAAGGGATTTTAAAGGAGATTCTTAGCTTTCCACCAATATAAATTATGCTTTACTTTGAATTTAATAAATAATTATTATTCATTTTCTATTTGAATTATGACTAAAGTCATGATTGATAGGCTAATTGAAAAATATCTATAGCTTTCAAATGGTATCAATTTTTTTGAATCTCAAACATGTGTCACATTCTATGCTTTGCATACAATAGGATTAAAAAAAATTTGAATTTGATGAAGTTTTGACCAAGTTAAGGTGGTCAAACATATGATTTTTTTTATATTTTTAAAAAGTTTTAGTAAAAAATTCATAATTAATTATTTACTTGGGAAAAAATACAAAAAAATATGATTCACATTGGGACATGAGTCCTCTACTTATATCTAAAATATTATAAGAAAATATTATCATTTTATTGTGGTTAGGGTGGTTAGACAGATACCTACTTATTTTTTCCTTGAAATTTAATTACTACTGCATTGAAATTTCAAATTTTCACCAAATAGATTTTTTCTTAAAATAAACCAAGTAGTTTAGAAACTACATTCAATTTTCTACAGATTCTATTCTTACATATTTTTGAAATAATATAATAACTTATTCAAATTTTTACGTCAAGTTGCCTAACTCTATTTTTTCTAAATTTTCATCACCACTTAAGGGCCTATTTTTTCCATGATGATCTTGTACATACCCACATTGCCAATGGAAGGATATGATGGATATGTGAATATTGATGGATGGAATGGAGTGTATGGAATGAGTGATAATGATAGAGACATTGGATCAACAAACTCTTTCTTTGACTTTGTGCTTTGATAAATTCCCCCAGTAATTTTTGGTGGAGAGGCATAATTAGAGATTGAATTTTGCTTGCTTTTGTTTTACTTTTATTTTTTATTTGTGAAGTAGATTTTTATTTTGGCTAGGGGACTTGTCTTGATCTTTTATTGTTTTTTGTTTTTCCAATTTCTTTTTATTTTGGCTAAGGGACTTGTCTTGATCTTCTTTTATTTTCATTATGTCTCTTGATTCTTGATCTCCTTTGAAAGATAACTTGTTCATTGGAGCTTTTCCTTTATTCTTTTCTTGAGCTATGATTGGTTGATCCATGTCTATGATGCAGATGGGTGTGAGTGAGATGGATGAAATATGTAGAGTGACAAGACTATCTAGTGGATGAACGAGAGTGGCGATGCCACCAATGGAGTCTTTGGGACTATCCTTTTCAATAATTTTAATGTCAAAGGAAGCTTGTACATCCTTAACGACTTGGAAAGATGGTTTAGTAGAGCCAAAAATAGGATATTCATATCCTAGAATAGGGAAAGTGGGATGGAAGGATGATGATTGGATATCCTTAGTGGGGTCATGATCAAAGAGTGGGTTATCGTAGATGTCCTAGTCAAACAGGGGTTATCATGGATATGAAAACCTTGAGTGGAAGCAGATATGGAAAAGGTAGGTGTATCATTGAAAGATCCCAAAAGGTTTCAATCCAAGCATGACTATATTTTTGCATTCCTTCTACAACTATCTTGACATCATTTTTGGAATTTTGACCCTTCTCGATGACATTAGCAGTATCTTTTGCTAGTAAAATTTTATCAATATGGTATTCTCGACATCCCATATCATGGATTTGGACCTTTAGGTTTGATGGTGCAATAAATGAAGTGGATGATTTTAAGAACTTAGGATCAACGTATGCTTAAGAAAGAAGTGTTTCATGATTGCTAGGGATTGTGATTTCAGTTTTAGGGATTATATTATGGCAATACATGAAAGGGACTAGATATCCTTGTATTGTGATTTCGACACCATTGTGTGGGAATTTAATACACTGATTGTATGTAGAAGGTATTGCTTGCATTGCATGAATCCATGGTCTTCCAATGAGGATATTAAACGTCAGAGGGAGATCAAGGACTTGGAAAACCGCATCCTTTACCATAGGCCCAACCTTGATTGGTAAAGTAACTGATCCTTTAGACGAGCATTCTTCTTCATTATATGCCTTTATGGTAATATTTTTCTTTGGATCAACTACATTTTTAGATAACCCTAATTATGTGATCAAATTTTGAGTACAAATATTAAGACCTGCTCCACCATCTATTAGAAATCACTTGATCTTAACTTTGTGAACAAGGAATTCAATGTGTAAAGGTGCATTATATGGTTGTTAGATGGATGAATCATCATTCTCATTAAAAGTGAGAGTGTGAGGAGAGGTGATGTATCCCACCATAGCTTGGAATTGATCTACATTTAGGTATGTAGGAACTATAGCAGTAGCAAGCACTTCAGCTAGGATAGCTTTATGCTTAGGAGATAGGCATAGTAGCTCAAGTATAGAAATTTTTGCGGGCATTTTACCTAAATTCTCTATGAGGTTGTATCACAAAGTTGGTGCAGTGGGTTTTGAATTAGTACCTCTAACGGTAACTGTTCCTTTATGGGTAGTAACATTGCAATCAATTTATTTTCCTTTTATAATGAAAGTGCTTACATGATTATAGTTCACACCATCAAAAGATACAAGGGCCTTTCCTTTATCCTTCTCATTCTTAGTGAAATTGTTTCTAAACATATCATGATCAAAGTTACCAAAAGGAGTGTGTCCATCAATTGATATCTTATTGTCATCAATAAGGTCTTGTATTAGATGTCAAAGTTTGTTGCAACTATTAGTCTTATGTACTTTGTTTCTATGATAGTCACAAAATTAATCCTAATTCTACCATTGGGGTTTGAATTGTGGATTATATTCTTTCATCTCAGGTAGCATTATAAGATTATTTTCAAGGAATTCTTTTAATGCAGATTCAAAACATTGTCCCAATAGTGTAAAATTTCATTTAGGGAAGATTCTTTTTTTTATTTTCCTTTTTCTAAAGATGAAAATTTAAGGTTGTATATAGGTTATGATGTTTTAGTCATTTTCGCATCAACAACTCCGTTATTCACCACATTCTTGTTCTTTACCCAAAAAGGTGTCTTGTTGCTCAAACCTATTTTTTGATCTTTGTCATTATTAAGTTTAATAGTTCCATCATCGATGAGAGTTTTTCGATCAAAAATATCATTTCTATGACTTCATCAAATGAATCCAAGCCTTTGAGGTTAAGTTACTTTCCAATTTCCTTGTTCAAATTTTGACAAAAGAGGTCAACCGATTCATTGTCTAGAATGGTATAAGGTAATAATTTTGTTAAATGTCTCCATCTTTGTAAAAATGACACAAAATATTCTCCTTGTTTTTGTTTGGTATTAAAAAGCTTTGTCATGGTCACTTTAAGTTTATAGTTGAAACTATAACTAGGACAAATTTATCAGCTAGTTCTTGAAAATATTTGATGGTCAAGGGTAATCGTGAAAACCATTGCATAGCTTCTCCTAGACTATGAGGCAATAATATCATAAGCTATATCTCATCAACTACAAATTCCAAGGTAGCAACACAAAATTCTCTTAAGTGGTATTTAGGATCTCCTTTTCCCTTCTATTTATCAAGTCTTGGTATGTCTCAGTGACTAGGAAAAGGTGGAATTGGTATGCTCAGATTGAAAGGATAAGGACATATATCTTCAATGGAGAATTTGTGGGATGATGTTTCACTGTTCTTGAGAGTATCCAATTCTTGTTTCAGTGCTCTAAGATCATCCATAATATGATTGATTGTAGGTGTAGTTTTTGACATCTTTGAAGATATCTTGTAACCAGGTTGTAAATAAAAGGGTCTGTGATATTTGATTCTATCCTCATTGTTTGTTTTTGTATGCTTAGGTTTACTAGATTCATGTTTTTCATTCATCGTGAGTAAGGATATGTCAAAATCAAGAGGTAGTTTGATTCCATCATCAACAAGGGATTTGAAGTATTGTTGCAGATTACATTTGAGTACCTCTATAAGAAGTTTAGTGAATCTATGATCATTAAGTGCTTCATATATATGGGATTGGGTTATTTCTTCATTATCAATTTCATTTGTTTCACTAGTTGCAACACTAATGTGATCTTCCCTATCAAAGTATTTTCTACAAGGGTTCCATTCTTCTTGAAACATTTTCACTCTTGTCCTAGGGGTCATGGGTGGTTGTTCTGATCTTCAACCTAGGACATGATAATGTATGAGACCTAATATTAGGATATGAATCTAAGATGAGATATGAGAATGGTATGGTATGATAAGCGTGATATGATAAGAATGCAAGAGCTCAAGGCAACTCTAGGTCCAAAGAAAATTATGATGCAAGGCTTTACTTCTGCTATGATGGATAAACACAAGGATAAGTGATCAAGAGAGGGTATGTAGGAGATGATGAACTCCAAAAATATTTCCCTACTCTAGGATAATGGTAATTCCCTAACGTAAGGATGATGAACCTCAAGTGATACGAGTGATAGATAGCTAATGTTTTGACTTCAAGACCTAGGAAGATAAACCTAAGTGCAAGCTAAAGGCTTATTTGACCAATGATGGATATCCAAGAATGAAGGATATGCAAGGACAAAGTGAAATGCAAGGATTGAAAGATTAGAACTAAAGGATGATGACCCCAAGAAATTTAAATGATAGGTTCATTTTGGATGTTTTTTGTTGTTTGACTTTTTTGGGGTTTGTAAGGTTGAAATGTTGTAGATTCCTAGGTGTGATGTTTGGCTAATATTTTTTTTGAACACACACATGAAAGACATAGCATATAGAATGTTTTTAAATTTAGTCTTGATGTGAAATGGAAAACACTTTGCACAACCTAGGATGGGAATATATACTACCTGCTAGATCCCCACTTGAATTTTTCCAACCACTGAAAGAAGGTAGACAACTAGAGAGTTGGTTACACTAGTTCCCCCTTACATGACACAAGCACACAAAGTCTCATTTCCCCAAAGAGGAATTTCTACCTCTACACTTGAATAGTGAAGACATGTGGTGGCTTAAGAATGATTGTTCTTGTGCTAGAAAGTAAAAATGATTTTGGCCGCTAAAACAAAGGTTATTAGTCTATGTTTTAGGTAAATATTGCTTCCTATGCACAAGGGAAGATTAGCTCACTTAAGAGGCCTCCCAGTCCCTTCTTAAGAAAGTATTTTGACATGTCACATAGACACTAGGGGTGGCGCTTTTCTGTATAGGACATCCTCATTAGGTGATCCAAGTATTTCGTAATGGTCATAACAATTTATATAGTGGACCAGAATAGTGCCGCTTGGGTCATTCCCTCTTTTGAGGTAGGCCCTCCAAAGGGTGAAAAAAAACAAGTATGTTGTTTTTGATCTCCCATATCACATGAAGCTCTGGGAGAGAGCATATACAAAGCCTTTTCCTCACACTCGCATGGGGTTCATTTTAAATCCAAATCAAAATGTGTGGGTTGTTATACAAAATTTCAAAGGAATGCTTTTGATTCTCAATATTGTCAAGTGGCATAAGAGAAGAGCATATGCATTCAATGACGAAAATGCAAACCACAAGACATGGAAAACACTTGTTAACTTTAACCCCACTTATGATGTCAAAGAAAACAATTGAGTTCCTTTTAGATCAAATAATCTAAATGTGATCAAATCTACAAAAGAAAGAAGACACAATGCTTCAAGATAAATTCTCTAACAATCAAACCTGCAACACACTAATTAGTAGTTTAGCGACTGCTTTTCAATAAATAAGTGTTTATGTTTTTGAACCTAAATTAATCTAAATTAATCTAATCTAAAATTAATATAAATTAATACTAATATAAAATTAATCTAAATTAATCTAATCTAAAATTAATCTAAATTAATATAAATGAACAAAATTGATTAATAAAATAATCTAAATTAACTAATCTAACAAAATCAACTTATAAAATTAATCTAAATTGATCAAAACTAATATTAATCTCTTTTAAAAAAATTAATTATTAAAATTAAACTAAGGTTAACCTAAGTTAATCTTAAATTAATCTAATTTATCAAGAACTAAAATTAATCTAATTAACAAAACTAATTATTAAACTTAATCTAACAATGATTAATTAACCTAAATTAATTAAAGGTAAAATTTAAAAAAACCTATTAAAAATCAACTTAATCTATAGGCCATGGAAGAAGTGGGCTTGTAAATACTATCCATTAATAGCATGTTGAGTAGCAACATAACATTTTTAGCTAGTTCACCTTTGCAAGAAAATGAACACAATAGTGATAATAATGGAAAGGATTGTGCGGTGAGAGCAGTTGGGAGGACAGTGTAATCATGCATACATAAAAGGTGGAAGGATCTAGAAGGGTGATCTAGGAGCATCTAGTAGTGTAGGGAAATATTTCTTCACCCAAAAAAAATGTTTTCTTTATTTTCTTTAGTTGTTTTGCATCCCATGATGGCATTTAAGGGGTGTACGACAATTAGGCATAAAAAAAAGTGAAAAATGGGAAATTAATTATATATTTTTTAATTCAGCCTAAACAGGATCATATGGACCTAAAAATTTACCCCAAGGAGTAGTTCACTTAAAAAATTTCCAATCATGAAAGAATCACCTCAATACCCTGCATGGTTTGGGAGATATTAAAGTTTTCATCTTGATAAATTTCTCCAATGCAACTTCAATTTTAGATATGAAGAGCTTAGAGGCCCCAAAATAGCTCAAAAATTTGAAAAACCAACCTATGGTAGGTTCACACACTACAAATCTCTCTTTGAACGATTTCCAATGATATGCAATAATACTAAATCAAACACCCAAATCAAAAGTTATGGCCCTGCGAAGTTTCCCCTCTAAAAAGTGAATTTCATTAAAATTTCTTCTTAGGCCAAATATCAAATGGTAGGAATTTTGGCACAAAAACAAAAGGGAACATTGAAATTTCTATAAAATTCTAGGGTTGTTATTGGGTAAAATAAAAAGAGCTAAGTGGGGGTTGTGGAAGGTGGTTCCAATAGTGCAGATTGTGGCTCTGAATAATATATTTTTTCTTTTCATAGTTGATTTTGTTGTAATGAATCAAGCCCATGAGGTTGTAGCATGCAAGTTTTGAATTTTTAATTTCATTATATAAAAATAGTTGGAAGTGGGTTACTTTTCTATCCCACATCTTCTATGTTGGTATCTATTGTTGTGATTTGTGTGGTTTCAAGTGGTTTGGCCTTCATCAAGTGGTGTTAGAGTAGGAGTTCCTAAGCCTGTAACAAAGTGTTGAATGTGAGACAATTGCAGTAGGACCTATGAATGTGGGTTGAGTTCAAGATGCCTCAAATACTTTCCTAGCATGGCAGAGGTAGAAGTCGAGGTGGTGGAGGAAGAGGTCCACCTAGAGATGAAATCAAAGCCCTTAGAAGGCAATTAGAAACCTTGCAGCAAGAGGTTTGAAGAAGAGATGTGCAATGAGACCGAGATGACAATGAAGATGAAATGAAAGAGGAAATGAAAGAGGAAGAGCAAGGTCCAATGTATCCTAGACAAAGAAGATTGATACAAGTGATATCAAGCATTAGAAAGAGACCTAAAATGGTGGTTTCAACTTTCAATGGAAGTGTGAATCCTAAAGAATTGACCGATTAGATCAATGACATGGAGGAATTTTTTTATTTTGAGGAGGTTTAAGATCATCATAGTGTGAGGTTTGAAATGAAAAATCTGAAAGATCATGCTAGAATATTGTGGAAAGAGGTCCAATTAGAAAGAAGACAATGGAAAGATAAAAATTCTAGATGGGACATAATGGTGTCAAAATTGAAGAAACAATTTATTCTAGTTGATTATAAATTGGAACTGCTCAAGAAGATGCAAAGCTTGAGGCAAGGAACATGGGTCGTGAAAGAATACAAAGAGGAATTTCACAAGGTCCTGATTCAGAAAGGACATTTTGAGGAGAATAAAGAGAAAGTTTCTCATTTTATTAATGGGTTGAAGCCAAGTGTACAAGAAGAATGGGCATTGGTAAGAATGACCACCATCAAGGATGATTATCAATTTTCTCTAAAGGTTGAAGAATGACTAAATAAGAGGTTTGAGAATGAACATTGAGCTAGAGGCTATGGAGGAAAGCTCAGTGGATGGTCATATGGAGGTTGAAATGAAGATAAAAAGAAGGGTGAAGGCTTGAGTAGCAACCAAAACCAAAAAGGAGATAACACCTACCATCCTTGTGATCAGAATAATGGAGACAAAAGAGGAAGAGAAAGATCTGGATGAGGAGTGGTAAGAGGAGGCTTTCGTAGAAGCTATTTATAAGGTGAAGAATAAGAACATAGAGCCAATGAGTTTCCTCAAAATCAAGGAAGGAAAAATAAAAGACTTGAGGGTAATGCACAAGTTGCACATGTAGATGAATATGTCGAGTCTTCACATTCTGAGGATGCAAAAAGAGGAAGGGTTCTTGTTACTAGAAGAGCCTTGCTAAATGAGAAGGAACCAACTCAAAGGAAGAATTTGTTTTGCATCAAATGTAAGCGTGAAGGTAAATTTTTTATTTTTATTATTGATGGAGGTAGTACTGATAACCTTGTTTTAGAAGAAATGGTTAGTAAGTTACAGTTGGAGAAAAAAAGGCATCTGAACCCATACCGGTTTGCTTGGTTGCAAAAAGACCATAAAGCCTTAGTATATGAACAATGTCTGGTAAAGTTCAAGATTGGAAATTACCATGATGAGGTGTTCTGTGATATTATGCCTATGGATGTTTGCCATATGGGTTGAATTTTTGTAGAGTTATACCTTTGTTTTGAAGCACAGGAGTGGAAGGTCTAGTAGAGTTGAAAATTCTTTGAGTAGAAGGAAAATTTTGTTGATAGAAATAAATATAGAGGTTGTTGGGTTCAATGAACTCAAGAGTTTATATCTTGAAGATCCAAAATTTGCAGAAGCTTGGAAGACTTGTTTGGAACCTGTTACATTAGATAGGATGATATTGTTGGAATTCTTAATCCAATATTGCAAGTTATTTACAGGAAGCCAACTGTCCATTCCAAGGAGTTATATGAGATATAATCTAATCAAGGAGAAGCATAGTGGAGAATTAGCTAGAAATTTTGGTCAAGATAAGACCATTGCTCTTCTCAGTGAGAATTATTATTGGCCACTGTTCCAACTAGATGTGAAGAAATTTGAACAAAGTTGCAAAGTTTGTCAGATAGAAAAAGGAACAAGTCAGAATACTGAATTGTATCAACCATTACTTGTACCTAAGAGGCCATGGGAGGATATTAGGATGGATTTTGTTCTTGGCTTTCCAAGGACACAAAGAGGGCATGATTCAATATTTTTTGTGGTGGATAGATTTTCAAAGATGGCACATTTCATTTTGTCATAAGACCGATGATGTTGTTCATGCTATAGAGTTGTTTTTCAGAGAGGTGGTGAGACTACATTGTCTACCAAAGAGTATAATTTTAGACAGAGATACCAAATTTGATGGTTATTTCTAGACGACGTTATGGAAGAAGTTGAAGACATATTTGAAGTTTAGTTTTGCACACCATCCATATACTAATAGAAAAACATAGGTGGTGAATAGGAGTTTTGGTAACCTACTAAGATGCTTAGTAGGAGATAAGCCTAATGGATGGGATCTGATTATACCATAGGAAAAAATTTCTTATAATAATTCTATCAACAAGAGCATTGGTAAATCACAATTCTATATTGTGTATGGGAGTAGTCCAAGAACTACTTCTGAACTGAGAAAGATGGATAAGGGGGAGAAGAGTAGTGTTGAGGATGAAGATTTTGTTGAGCACCCACAAAATTTTCACAAATAGGTGAAGAAACATATCAATAAGATGAACTCACTATATAAATCTCATGCAAATAAAAAAAGGAGGTATAAGGAGTTCCAGGTAGGAGATGAAGTCATGGTTCATTTTTGAAAGGAAAGGTTTCTAGTTTGTACATACAACAAGTTAAAGATGAAGAAGTTTGGACCATTCAAGATCTTGAAGAAGCATGGTTCAAGAAATACTTATGAGGTAGAGTCGCCTAGTGGAATAAACATGTCTCTTATGTTTAACATTGTTGATTTGGTAGAGTATAATGAAGGTGATATAGAGGAGGGGCTGATAAAAGAACAGTGGAATATTCCAATGCCTTTAGAGAAGGAAGAGATAGAAGAAATATCAAGTACTCATGTGGGTAGAAGCACAAGAAATAGGAAATATGTAGAGTACTTGGTGAAATAGAGAGGAAGGCCTATTGAAGATTTGTGATGCTTGTTTGAGGTTGAGGTTAACTATCTTGGTTTCCCTTTAGCTCTTGAGAAGTGACAGGTTCAATTTTAAAATTACCCTAGGTGTCTGATGCAGGAGCATCCATCGGTGTAGGGAAATCTTGCATCACCAATTTATTTATTTATTTTTATTTTCTTTAGTATTTTTTATTCCCATGATGGCACTTAAGGGGTGTAAGATAGTTAGGCATCAAAAATAGCGAAAAAGGTAACTTACTATTTTTAGTAAGTCATCCTAAATATGCTCGTATGGACCTAAAAATTTACCCCAAGGAGAAAAACTGAAAAAAATTTACGGTTGCAAATGAGTCACCTCAATACCCTGCACAGTTTGGGAGATATTACAGTTTTCATCCTAAGAAATTTCTCCAATGCAACTTCAATTTCAAATATGAAGACTTTAGAGGCCTGAAAACAACTCAAAAATTTTATGAATCAACCTATGGTGGGCTCATGCACTATAGATCCATTCAAGAGCTTTCCAATGATATGAAATTATAGCAAATCAAACACCTGGATAAAAAGTTATGGCCCCACGAAGTTGCCCCTCTAAAAAGTGAATTTCATTAGAATTTCTTCTTAGGCCAGAAATTTAATAGCGGGAGTTTTGGCACCAAAATAAAAGGGAAATTTGAACTTTCTAGAACATTCTAGGGTGGTTATTGGGTAAAATAAAAAGGGCTAAGTGTGGATTGTAGAAGTTGTCTCCAATAGTGCAGATTGTGGCTCCGAATAAATTTTTCTTTTCAGAGTTGATTTTGTTGTAATGAGTCAAGCCCATGAGGCTGTAGCATGCAACTTTTGAATCTATAATTTTATTATTTGAAAATAGTTGGAAGTGGTTTATTTTTCTGTCTTGCATCTTTTTTGTTGGTATATATTGTTGTGATTTGTGTGATTTTGGGTAGCTCAGCCTCCATCAAGTGATATCAGAGTAGGAGTTCCTAAGCCAGTAGTAGAGTGTCAAATGTCAGGAAGTTGCAACAAGATCTGTGAGTGTGGGTTGAGTTCAAGATTCTTCCAAGACTTTCCAAACATGGCAGTGGTAGAGGCTAAGGTGGTGGAGGAAACCTTGCAGCAAGAGGTTCAAAGAAGAGATGTGTAACAAGATAGAGATGACAGTGATGATGAAAAAAAAGAGGAAATGGAAGAGGAACATTAGGATCCAATGGATCCTTGAGAAATAATATTGCTGCAAGTGATCTCAAGCATTGGGCGGAGACCTAAAATAGAGGTTTCAACTTTTAGTGGAAGTATGAATCCTGAAGAATTGATCAATTGTATCAATGACATTGAGGAATTTTTTGAGTTTGAGGAGGTTGAAGATCCTCATAGAGTGAGGTTTTCAAAGAAAAAATTGAAAGGTCACACCATTATATGGTGGAAAGAGGTCCAGTTAGAAAGCATAGCTTGAGGCAAGGAACAAGGATGGTGAAAGAATACATATAGAAGCATTTCACAAGTTCTTGATTCAGACAAGACATTCTGAGGTGAATAAAGACAAAGTTACTGATTATATTAATGGGTTGAAGTGAATCATACACATAGAATTAGCATTGGTAGAATGACTGCCATTAAGGATGCTTATCAATTTTCTCTAAATGTTGATGAATGGTTCAACAAGAGGTTTGAGAAAAAACAACAAGGTGGAGGTTGTGGAGGAAATATCCATGGACAATAATATGGAGGTCGAAATGAAGATCAAAAGAAGGGTGAAGGCTCTAGTGGCAGCCAAAACCAAAAAGGAGAAACACCTACCATCCTCGTGATCACAATAATGGAGACAAAAGAGGAAGAGGAAGATCTAGATGAGGATTAGGAAGAGGAGGATTTTGTGGAACCTATTTTTAGTGCGGAGAAGAAGGACATAGAGCCTATGCATGTCCTCAACATCAAGGAAGTACAAATAGAAGAATTGAAGGTAATACACAAGTTGCACATGGAGATGAAGATGTTGAGTCTTCACATTCTGAGGATCCAGAAAGAGGAGAGGTTATTGTTACTAGAAGAGGCTTGCTAAATGAGGAGAAGGAAGCAACTCAAAGGAAGAATTTGTTTCACACCATATGTAAGTGTGAAGGTAAAGTTTGTAATGTTATTATTGATGGAGGTACTATATGATAACCTTGTTTCAAAAGAAATGGTTAGTAAGTTACGATTGGAGAGAAGAAGGCATCCAAACCCATACCATATTGCTTGGTTGTAGAAAGACCATAAAGCCTTGGTAAATGAACAATGTTTGGTAAAGTTCAAGATTGGAAATTACCATGATGTGCTATTGTGTTATATTATGCCTATGGATTTTTTTCATATGTTGTTAGGAAGACCATGACAGTTTGATTAGTGAGTAGTACATGATGGACATGCTAACACCTATCCTTTGACAAAGGATGGGGTTTGCCATAAGTTGAAGCCCTTGAATGAGGTAGAAGAAAAGGTATGCAGTAATGCAATAATTTATTTGGTTGATGGAAGAAAGTTCCTAGAAGGTATGAGGCATGAGCTTATGTGTTTTGTATTGATCCATAGAATTGACAAAGAAGATACTACTAAGGTACCTATAGAGGTTTCAGATTTGTTGAATGAGTTTCAAGCTATTATTTATGATAACATACCCAAAGTTTTTCCTCTAGTAAGAACTATTAGTTATCAAATGGACTTGATTCTTGGAGCCATTTTTCTAAATAAGGAAGCTCATCATATGACTCTTGCAGAGAGTGAAGAGTTGAATAGACAAGTGCAAGAGTTGTTAGGGAAGGGATTGATCAAAGAGAGTTTGAGTCCATGTGTAGTACCTACAATACTCTCACCAAATAAGGAGGGGAAATGGAAGATGTGTAAAAATTCTAGAGTCATCAACAAGATTACCATCAAGTATAGATTTCCCTTGCTGGGAATGGATGGCATTATGGATTGTTTGAGTGGAGCTAAGTACTTCATGAAGATAGATTAGAAGAGCAGATATCACTAGATCCAAATTAGAGAAGGAAATGAATGGAAGATATCCTTTAAAATCAAGGAGGGATTGTATGAGTGCTTAGTCATGCCTTTTGGTCTAACCAATGCATCAAGCACATTTATACGGTTTATGAATAAGGTATTGAAAGAATTTTTAGGAAAATTTGTTATTTTTTATTTAGATGATATTTTTATTTTCAGTAAGACATTGGAGGAGAACTTGGTGCATATCCTAAGGGTTTTTGTGAAGCTAAGGGAGGAGAAGGTATTGATTAATTTGAAGAAATGTAGTTTTGTGAAGAGAGAGTTGGTGTATCTAGGATTTGTTGTCTCAGAAAAGGGTCTTAAAATGGATCCAGAGAAGGTGAGAGCTATCATTGAATGGCCTACCCTAAGGAATTGTAGAGAGGTAAGATCATTTCATGGTCTAGCAAGTTTTTACAAAAAAATTATTAAGAATTTCATTAGTATTTGTGCATCTCTAACTCAAGTGATGAGAGGGGATAGAAAAGAGTTTAAGTGGACTATAGGAGAAACCAAAAGTTTTAATATGCTAAAGGAAAAATTTAAAGAGAAACTTATTTTGGAACTTCCATATTTCAATAAGGTCTTTCAGGTAGATTGTGATGCTAGTGGCACTGCCATAGGAGCTGTTTTGAGTCAAGATGGTAAGCCTATTTCCTATTTTAGTGAGGATTTGAATGATGCTATGAAGAAATATTATGTCTATGATTAGGAGTTTTATGCTATAGTTCAGGCTCTGAATGAATGGAGACAATATTTTTTTTCCAAATTTATTTTTTATATACCGATCACTTGGCTTTGTAGTATCTCAATAATCGAGGAAAGTTAGATCAAAGGCACTTAAACTGGGTTGAGTTTTTGTAGAGTTATACCTTTGTTTTGAAGTAACAAAGTGGAAGGTCAAATAGAGTTGCAAATTCCTTGAGTAGAAGGAAAAATTTGTTGATAGAAATAAATATAGACATTGTTGGGTTCAATGAACTCAAGAGTTTATATCCTAAAGATCGAGAATTTGTTAAAGATTTCAAGGCTTGTTTGGAACCTGTTACATTGGATAGGACAAGATTGTTGAAATTCTTAATCAAAAATGGGATGTTGTTTAGAGGAATCCAACTGTGCATTCCAAGGAGTTCTATGAGATAATCTAAACAAGGAGAAGCATAGTGGAGGATTGGCTGGACATTTTGGTCAAGATAAGATCATTTCTCTTCTTAGTGATAATCATTATTGGCTAAAGTTCCAACAAGATGTGAAGAAGTGTGTAAAAATTTGCAGAGTATGTCAGATGGTGAAAGGAACAAGTTAGAATGTTGAATTGTATCAACCATTATCCGTACCTTAGAGGCCATGGGAGGATATTAGCATGGAATTTGTTATTGGCTTTCCAAGGACAGAAAGAGGGAATCATTCCATATTTTTGGTGGTGGATATATTTTAAAAGATGGCACATTTCATTCTTTGTCATAAGACCAGTGATGTTATTCATGTTGTAGAGTTGTTTTTCAGAGAGGTGGTGAGACTACATGGTCTACCAAAGAGTATAGTTTCAGATGGAGATACCAAATTTGTTGGTTATTTCTAGAGGACATTATGGAAGAAGTTGAAGACAAATTTGAATTTTAATTCTACACACCATCTATAGACTAATGGATAAATAGAGGTGGTGAATAGCAGTTTGGGTAACTTGCTAAGATTCTTAGTAGGAGATAAGCCTAAGAGATTGGATTTGATTATACCATAGGAAGAATTTTTTTATAATAATTATATCAATAGGAGCACTATTAAATCACCATTCTATATTGTGTATGGGAGTAGTCCAAGAACTACTTTTAAATTGAGAAAGATGGATAAGGGGGAGAAGAGCAGTGTTGTGGCTGAAGATTTTGCTGAGCACCTAAAGAATTTGAAGAAAGAGGTGAAGAAACATATCAATAAGATGAAATCACAATACAAGGCTTAGGAAGACCAGAAAATGAGGTCCAAGGAGTTCCGGGTAGGAGATAAAGTCATGGTTTATTTGTGAAAGGAAAGGTTTCTAGTTGGTACATAAACACGTTAAAGATGAAGAATTTTGGACCATGCAAGATCTTGAAGAAGCATGGTTCAAGAAATGCTTATGAGGTAGAGTTGCCTAGTGGAATGAAAATTTCTCCTGTGTTCAAAATTGTTGATTTGATAGAGTATCATGAAGGTGATATAGAGGAGGGGACAATAAAAGAACAGTGGAAAATTCTAGCACCTACTTCAAACAAGGAAGAGATAGAAGAAATATTGGTTAGTTGTGTGGGTAGAAGAAAAAGAAACATGAAATATGTAGAGTACTTGGTGAAAAGGAGAGGAAGGCCTATTGAAAATTCATCATGGTTGTTTGCGACTGATGCACCAACCTATGGTGGGCTCATGTGTTGTAGGTCTCTTTGAGAGCTTTCCAACAATATAAAATAATAGCAAATCGTACACCCCAATCAAAAGTTATGGCCCCATAAATTTGTCACTCTAAAAAGTGAATTTCTTTAAAATTTAATACTAGGCCACAAATCAAATGGCAAGATATTTTCTGCAAAACAAAAGGGAAAGTTGAAGAAGTTCTAGAACATTCTAGGGCACTTATTAGATAAAATAAAAAGGGCTAAGTGGGGGTTGTATAAGGTACCTAAAATAGTGGAGATTGTGGCTCTAAATAATATTTTTTTCTTTTCAAAGTTGCTTTTTTTGTAATGAATCAAGCCCATGAGGCTATAGCATGCAAGTTCTAAATCTGTAATTCCATTATCTGAAAATAGTTGGAAGTGGGTTATTTTTCTATCTTACATCTTCCATGTTGGTATCTATTGTTGTGATTTGTGTAGTTTTTGGCGGCTTGGACTTCATCAAAGGGGATAATTATCAAGGTCTCAAGATCAATTTTGGGGGTATTTGGTTTATGGAAGATGTGGAAGGTTACACACAAAAAGTGTTTTCTCAAAGACTTTTAAAATATTTCAAGTGAAGGAAAGTAGCAAAGGTAATGCCAATTTCATAACAATTCTAAGCATCCCTCATTCCCATGCTAAAACAAGAGTTTTGGGAAAGCCTATGGTCATCCCGAAAAACATAAAAAATGAAGTATTTTGTCAAAAATCATAGCTACATTGGTAAAAGATATGCAAAATGTGGGTGTCTCAAGGAAACATTGTCATAAAATGCCATGATTACAATAAATATTAAACTCGAATGTAAAACTAAATTGTACAAATTTTTCCAACTCCTTCTCTGATCACAACCTACCAAAGATAGATATATTGCATCTATAAAATATGTGCAAAATATGGGGGATAGACAACACAGGTTCGCAAAATTAAGATGGATTCAAAATAGTTGAAGGAAGGCTACGAATGAAGTAGCTTGGAAGTGAATGAATCGACTCTATATGCATGCTAAGTGGTTGAGCCCATAGGAAAAATGATGAAGACCATGAAGCTGACTTGCACAAATGTATATAGCTAATGAGATACACTTGGAGATTTCCATTGATGTGTATGAAAATTAAAATAGCTCAGACAACGATGAATTCACTTGTTCAACAAAATATTGAAAAATACCCAAATCAAACTTGCAAAAGGCTGCCCAAATCATTTCGAATCCATAGTGTAGAAAACTATATAATAAATCATTTAAAATCCATTATTTCAAAAATATACAAAAATATTAGATCATTTTTCATGTTGGGTTCACCATTTTGTTTATTTTAAAAATGAAAAACTAATTTAATCTATAAAGCCAAATCAAAATCTCAACATAATGTCAATGAAGCTTTTCTAAGATGAACACAAATGCAAAAACATAAAACTAAACTATGAAAACCAAAATATATGCATTCAAAAGAAAACTAACTCCATTGATTTCCTATCATCAAGATCTTGATTTACACATTTGGTGATCTTAGATTTTCACAAGCACAAATACATCGAGAAGCTATGATGAATGGATAGTGAGTAAAATTGAACATATGATTTTTGGTGCGAAGAGAAAGGGTTTATATAGATGTCATCACAAAATGGATTCATGTTGTGGGAGAAATGTGGGATTTAAAGCATGAAATGGAGAGGTTAATAATTACCCCATATTGCTTAATCAAATGAAATTCATGGGAATGCGAGAGATAAATGAGAAGATAATAGTTATCCCTTACTTCTTAATAAAATGAAATTGATGGGAATGAGAGAGATAAATGGGTGAATTTATGATATAATGAAGGTTTAGGAGTTTAGGATAAATTTGGATTTATGAATTAGATGAGTGATATAAATTTAAATGGATTTATACATGAAAATGTAAATGATTTAAAATATGCAATGGATATAAGATTAATGTATGATTATTATTTTGCATGAATAAAGTGTGTATGAAATGGATAATTTCTTATAATATGTCAATGATTTAAGAAAATTAATGAATAAATAGAATAAATTATTATATGAATTGTAGTGCCCCTTCGGTCATTACTATTATGGGTTTAGATTTGTATATGTTGTTAGTCAGTACCTATACTATGATAGACCTTGATATTTGTTATTGTTTTATGTTCGCTGGCTTTAGCGCGATGTGGATGTTATTCTGTGTTGAGATGATGCACTTTATGGATGTTATGTTTTATGTTATGCTTTTGATTAGCATAGTTGTTAATATCGATATGTGTTTATCTATTGATTAATGATTCTTTACTTTCATCAGCCTTGATGTGACTAGATATTGGTGAAGGGAACAGGATTACATCCCTCGCATGCGAGCGCTCTGTAATTCTGCAATTTCTCTTCATGGTGTGTCTACTAAGTTTTATGGATGTTCGACATTCATCTTGATTACAGGATTGCAAGTACAAGACATTGTCTCCACCTGGTTTCACAAGTTTGAGCATGTCCATTAGCCAACGGTATTCGATTGGGAGATAGTAGCTAGGTTTTATGTGCCAAGTCATCACCCTAGTCATAGTGTGTTGTCAGGTTTTAGTCGGGTTAAGTTGCTTCTATGTTGTTTATCTCTCCTTGATTTCATTGAATTGCAAGTTGGAAAAGGTAAATAAATGGCTTTATGTATTTAAGTTGTTTATTAAATTTATCTGGTTACAATGTTAGAAATGTTATTTAATTTATTAATTAATTTAATTCAATTAATAACATAATCTAATCTTGGATTAGATTTATGTTATTGATTAATTAAATTAATTGTGTAATTGAATTAAGTTATTCATTTTGGAATTTAAAAGTGTCAAATGATTTTTGAAAAGAAAATTTTAAAAGTTTAAATTCCTTTGAAAAGAAATTTTTTAAAAGTTTCCAGTGCTTTTGGAAATAAATTTTTAGAAAAAGTAATAAAGTCATGTTGAAAAAAAAATTGTTTTTAAATTTAAAAAAAAACAAAATATCCTCAAAATGGATAGAGGGGAAATAACTATGGTGGTTGTGGGATATTTTGGAAAAAGTTGACTAAATTTGGGGAAGAATGAAAGGATTGGGATTATTCATGCTTGGAGAAAAAAAAATTGTTGTGAAGAGGAAAGAGGGTTTTCTTGTTTTGGGAATGCATTTTGGAATTGGAGTGAAGATTTGGAAAGATTTTGGCAAATTGGAAATTGCAGCTCAACACCAGTCTTATTCTTCAAGCTTCAAACAAGTTCTTTCTTGTTTTTGTTTATTGTTTTGAAAATATGGTTCTTTTCAAATTGAAAACTTGTTTGGAAACAAATTTTGAAAAACCCTGTTGAATCATGGAAGAAATTTAGATGTTTGTAGAAAAAAAAAAAAAAAAACTTACAACAGAAATTTTCAATTTTAACAATAAAAAAATGGAAAGAAAACAAAATGAAATTAGAAAACCTCTATTTGGGAGTTGAAATGTTTCATATCAAATTAGAAATTGAAATCAGGTAATTATTTTTGAAAACTAATTTTATTGTAAATTTTATGTAGAAAATTT
This sequence comes from Sequoia sempervirens, assembly GCA_007258455.2. Classification (NCBI taxonomy): domain Eukaryota; kingdom Viridiplantae; phylum Streptophyta; class Pinopsida; order Cupressales; family Cupressaceae; genus Sequoia; species Sequoia sempervirens. Next base: position 341,738,337 of record VDFB02000017.1, read on the forward strand.
GCCTAGTTTGGCTATAATATGGAAATTTAGATATATATATATATATATATACATATATTTCTTATGTATTCAAATCTGTTAGCATTTTACATATATTTCTTATGTATTCAATTTGTTAGCATTTTGGTGAAATTTTGTAAAATTTTTTTTTTTTTAATTCTGTTAAAAAACATTATGTGAAAAATTTATGTGCTAGAAAATTACCAGACACAAGGGGCATATTTTTTTATTTTAAAATTTTAAAAAGAAAAATAATAAATAAATTATTATTTATAACTTTGGGGGTGCTGGGGGAGCTACCCCCATAGTTTCCCCCATATGGGAGGCGCTCGCAGTGGTGGTAGCACCCAGCGCTGCCCCCACAAGCAGCGACCCCCATAAGGGGGAGGCTGTGTAGTAGCCCACCCAACAGCAGGGAACCCTGCGTCCCCTACCTATGTGGACGTATGGGGTTTTCTTTTGTTAATATGATTTTTTTTATATATTTTAAATTGCATTTATATATATATATTATATAAATATATATTTATATATATGTTTTTATCATTTATAAATATGTGTATGTATATTATATATATATATTCATATTTAATTGGAAAATATTTGGGTTATAATAATAAGTTGGAATTTAAATTTATTTTATAATTATATATTTAAATAATATTTATATGTTTAAACATATGTTTGTATTTAAATATGATTATTATAAGATTATTTGATTGATGCAAATATTGATTTTATAATGAAATGATTTTTATTTTAAGATTGATTTTGATCTTTTTGTTTAATTAAGGAAAATGGATAATGTGCACATGGTTAAATAAATGAATATTTAATTAATAGAGATGCATGTCTATGCACAAATATTTATTTAATAATGAAAAGATTCTATTGGGGAAATGAGATTTTTTATATTTAAATATTATCGGGAAATTAAAGTAGACCCTTAGATTTAATTTATTATTGCTTGCCAAATTCTTAAATAGTTATTTAATAAGGGAATGATTTTATGGAAAAGGGATATTCATATTAAATGAAATGGAATGTTTAAAAGAGCGATTTTTATTTATAGTTCTTATTGGTTGGAAATGAATTTATGATAAGATTGTTTATTTTCATGAAATGTGTAATTGAGGAATTTAAAATATTGTGTTCATAGTTAAACTATTGATTTTATTTTAAAATAATATATTTAAAAGGACAAATATTGGATTTAAATGTAAGGAGTTTGATAGCTAGATTAACTGATTTTAAAATGATTTATTTTGCAAAAGACCAATAGTTATTTTTAAATGATATTTTCTAGATCATAGAATTAAATGTTAATATCATTTAAGAGCAAATAGGGAATTAAATATCTAGTTAAAGTTTATCTTTTGTCTAAAAGAGACGCTATTGAATCAGTTTTATTAAGGCAATAAATTACTGAATCTTAATGAAGGAAGTGGATTTAGGAAATCCAAATATAGATTTAATTCATGTTTGATCGCCCTTCTTGAATGTACACTTCTTCTATTTTTCACTTTGGAGAATTTGATTAGAAGGGTTGTTATGTCTTCAAGAAGGGGTTTAACTATTTGGGGTTGTTGTATTATGTTAGTCAACCTTTGTATTGCCTTAGGTAGTGCATATAGTTACAGTATCTTGTTGTTTTACCCAGTTTTCACGAACGGTGATGATTTGTGCCTCCTTGGATTAGGAGTGGGTTATGCGATTTGTGCCTCCTTTGGAAGGAGTAGATTATGTGTTTTTTTTCCTCCAGTGTTTGGAGAGGGGTTTGAATTTTGTTGCCTCCAGTGTTTGGAGTGAGTTTTCATTATATGTTCCTCCTAGAGTTGGAGTGGTTTTATATTGTTAGTATGCACTTGGGTTTCCCTTGTGATTGATTTGTATATGTTGTTAAGTAGAAGCTAGTGGCTTTTGTTAGGTGCCAGAGCCCAAAGAGGTAAAGTGGGTAACCTTCAGAGGTGGTTTAATCAAGTGATAACTAAAATAATATACTTAGAAGTTTGGGTAGTATTCCACACTAATCAAGATAATTTAGCCTCACTCATAGACACAAGTGCTCGTATAGGCTTGGGATTAGTGGGAAGGCCTAGAATGGCAAGGTCATCTATCTTGTCTTTATGAGAGGTATTTGATTCTGCATGAGTATGGGGGCCGAGATTCAGTTGAGGCCACTAGGATATCCCATAGTGGGGGATAGAGCCTATGAAGATTCCTAGAGGATATTCCATGTCGAGCTATGTGATGACACTCTCTCTACGATAATAGTTGGTATTTGGTTTTATGTGTATGGTCTTCTTATCATACCTAATGTGTTTTATTTCTAGAAGCAATGTGACTTATGTCAGTGATGTTAGAGTTGTACTTGTGTTACTCTTATGGTTGTATGGTTCATGTGATTGGTTGTGTCAGTGTGAGTTAGCCTATGTCTAGAGGTTGATGGCCTTATATAGGATTTCCTGTTACTATCTCCTAGCATGGGGGTTGGTCCTTTGGGTACCATATGGTTGGGTGGAATGTGTACCTTACACCGTTGGGCTCTTAGTTCTTGTTCATGTGGATGATATTTCCAGTTGGAGAGCTCGTGGGATCCAGTTTCATTTCATGCCTTATTCATTTCAATTGAATCTTTTAATTAATTACCCCTCCTTTTTTATCGAGGTGGAAGATGTAATTTTTAACCATGCTTTTTGGATTTACCATATTCGGGGAATGAGAGTTGTAATCTTATTGTTAAATGATTGATATTTGAAATCATGTGATATTTCTTATTATTTGATGTAATTTATCATATATGGAGTGTATGTGTTTCTTAATTAATTAAGAAATTAAATGCTATGGTTTCAATTCATGTTCTTGTTTGGGTTTCTAGGTAATCTCAGTCTCATAACCTTAGAGTTTGTTGGCAATGGGTAGTGAACTTGCATGTTATTTGTAATTAAAAAAAAAAATAGCTCGTTTGAGTAGTTAATTGCAACTTCCTCTAGGGTTGTATGGTGGGGCATTACATGAATTAATCAAACATATAATAATATTCATTTAATTAATAGATGAAAAATAGGATGATTGTGAGGACAGATTTTGAGTGTCTACATTTCACCATTTTGTTTATACTAAAAATGAAAAACAAATTTAATCTATCAACCTAAATTAAAATCTCAGCATAACATCAATGAATCTTTTCTAAAATGAACACAAATGGGTATGCGTAGGATCATCATGGAAAAACCAGGCCCTTGAGTGGCAAAAAATTAGAAAAAACAGAGTTAGGCAACTTGATGTAAAAATTTGAATAAGTTATCTATATTATTTCAAAAATATGTAATAATAGAATTTGTAGGAAATTAAATTTAGTTTTTAAACTACTAGGTTTATTTTTTTTTAAATAATCTATTTGCCAAAAATTTGAAATTTCAATGTAGTAGTACTTAAATTTCAGGGAAAAAATAAGAATTAGGTGTCTGTTTGACCACCCTAACCACAATAAAATTATAATATATGTTATAACATTTTAGATACAAGTAGAGGACTCATGTCTCGATGTGATGCATATTTTTTTGTAATTTTTTTCCAAGTAAATAATTAATTATGATTTTTTTATTACAAATTTTAAAAACTATATAAATTTGTATGTCTGACCACCTTAACGTGGTGAAAACTTCATGAAATTCTTTTTTTCTTTAATCCTATAGTATGTAAAGCATAGAATGTGATGCTTACTTTGGATTCAAAAAATGTGATACCATTTGAAATCTATAGATGTTTTTTAATCATCCTATCAATCAGGACTTTATTCGTAATTTGAATAAAAAATGAATCATAATTATTTATTAAATTCAAAGTAAAGAATAATTTATATTGGTGGAAAGATAAGATTCTCCTTTAAAAACCCTTTTTGTTTCATCAATTTTGGGTAAAGAAAAAGTCGTCAGCCACAAATTCCCTACACATACCCATCATATCGCCACTTTTTGACCCATCATGATCCTACACATACCCAAATGCAAAAACATAAAATGAAACTATGAAAACCAAACCATATGCATTCAAAGAAAACTAACTCGATTGCTTTCCTATCATCAAAATCTTTATTTATGGAGCTGGTGCTCTCAGATTTTCACAAGCACAAATGCAACATGAAGCTATGATGAATGGATAGCGAGTAAAATCAAATATATGCTATTCAGTGAGAAGAGAAAGGGTTTAAATAGATTTCCTCACACGATGGATTCATGTTGTGGGAGAAATGTAGGATTAAAAGCATGAAATGGAGAAGTAAATAACTATCCCATATTGCTTAATCAAAAGAAACTAATGGGAATGAGAGAGAAAAATGGGTGACTTTATGATATAGCAAAGATTTAGGAGTTTAGAATAAAGATGGATTTGTGAATTAGATGAGTGATATAAATTTAAATGGATTTATACATGAAAATTCAAATGATTTAAAATATGCAATGGATTTAAGGTTAATGTAAATTAATTTATGAATATTATTATGCATGAATAAAGTGTGTATGAAATGGATAAATAATTTATGGATAAATGGTTATGAAAATTGATAAATGCTTATCATATGTTAATGATTTAAGAAAATTAATGAATGGATAAAAGAAACTATTAAATGAATTAATTAAATAGATAATAATATGCATTTAATTAATAGATGAAAAATAGGACAATTATGAGGACAAATTTGGAGTGTCTACATTTCAGCATCCTGTTTATGTTGAAAATGAAAAAATGATTTAATTCTAAACCGAAATGAAAATCTCAACATAACATCAAAGAAGCTTTTCTAAAATGAATGCAAATACAAAAGAATAAAATTAAACTATGAAAAAGAAAACATATGCATTCAAAAGAAAACTAACTCCATTGCTTTCCTATCATCAAGATCTTGATTTATGCATTTGGTGCTCTCAAATTTTCACAAGAACAAATACATCAAGAAGATATGATGAATGGATAGTGAGTAAAATCAAATATATGATTTTTGGTGAGAAGAGAAAGGGTTAATATAGATGTCCTCACACGATGGATTCATGTTGTGGGAGAAATGTAGGATTAAAAGAATGAAATGGAGAAGTTAATAATTATCCCATATTACTTAATCAAATGAAATTGATGGGAATGAGAGAGATAAATGATAAGTTAATAATTATCCCATATTGCTTAATCAAATGAAATCAATGGGAATGAGAGAGATAAATGGGTGAATTTATGATATAACAAAGGTTTAGGAGTTTAGGATAAGGATTAATTTACAAATTAGATGAGTGATATAAATTTAAATGGATTTATACATGAAAATACAAATGATTTAAAATATACAATGGATATAGGATTTATTGGAAATATGTGCCTCAAACAATACAGGCTTAAACCTCCATGAGTGCCAAGTCAGTGTGACAAGTACCATGTCTGGCCAACTAGCAGTTTGCTTTATTCATTTCTGAACAAGTCGCTGTGACCTTGCCACTATCTTGCCAAAAGGTTACACTGTGGAGTCTATTGCTGTAGCATGATGTATTTGCTATGACCTTATAGCACTTGGGAAACCTCTGGCCGAAAGGCCATTCAATCGTGCATCGGCAAAACTCTTGGCGACTACGGGCTTCAGGATAACTGAAGGTTCTCACTAAGAAGTCTTAGCGAAGTATTAATCTCTTGCTGACAGGGACTAATCCAAGTGCTCTTCAGAGTAACTCAAAGCTTATGGAGAAACCTCTTAGCGATAGCAAATGTCTTGCCAATTGTTGATGGCTATTGGGGTAGCTCTTGGCGATAGTTGGTCATCGGTGAAACATTTTGATCCCAGTATGATGTCTCAGCAAAAGCCGATTGTCTGGCCGACAGGTGTATACTTTCGGTGTAACCTAATGTTGCTCTATGAGACCTCTTGGCAATATTGGTATGTCTTGCCGACTATCCTATTGAACTCGATATGAGAGATGACTTCGGTATTACTTTAGTGAATTGTTATGACCTTCTGGCGAAAGCGATAGGTCAGGGCGACTACGTGATGGCTCAGTGTATCTCTTGGAGCATGATATAACATCTTGGTGACTACAGAGGCTCTTGGCGACAATGGTATGAAGTTTATGTGGCATCGGTGAGACACTGTTAGTGTCTCACTGAGATGCCAGAACATTACAAATTTTGTTGACCGTCTGACTATCATACGTTGAGTCTCATGGACGAATCAGAGGAGCCGATTTGGAACCGTTGGGAGTCTGTTCGTTGTGACGGTTCTGTGAGGAAGCTCGAAAGTCAGGGAACACCATGGATATAGTTTGGAATTGGAGACCCTTGGGGGTTGGATAATTTTTTGATCAATAGTGGAGTGTGAAGAATTGAAACTGTATTAGAAAAGGATTTAAAATCTCTAAAGACTGTAACTTGGAAGTTTCTATTTGAAGAATGGTCATGATGAATGCTGTTGTATAATGACACCAGAAAGATAAGTCTAGAAGTTGTATGTAATTTCATTACTGTAATACAAAGTGATTTCTCTTGGTGTGGTGAGTTTTTCTCCCATAAGGGTTTTCCCACGTATATCTGGTGTTCATGTGTGTTTGTCAAATGCTCTGTTTCTGTAATTTGTTTCATAGTGCATCTTAACTTGATTGTAATTGTAAATTTTAAAGTGTCTGCATTCTTTCCTGAGGTATTGACGTTAGGAGAATTATTTTCCACATCTAGTTTTCCTTACAAGTGGTATCAGAGCTTGGCCAGTTGTGTTATCCTTGGGGGTACATTGGGTTTTTTGTTTCAATACTGTTCAGTGGGAGTTTTATAGAGATTGTTATTTCTAAATTTACAGATGTCTAGTTCATCTGAGAAGATTGAAATGGAGAAATTCAATGGCAGTAACTTTGAATTGTGGAAACTCAAGATGGAGGATCTCTTAGTAGATCAAGTTCTTTGGATTGTTGTGTCTGGAACTAAACCTACAGGCATGAAGCAAGAAGATTGAGACCTTGTAGATAGAAAAGCTAAGGGGCTGATAAGGCTCTGTTTGGCAGACTCAGTTCGTCTCAATGTGCATGAAGAGAAGACTGCCTCTCTCTTGTGGAAGAGACAGGCATCCATTTACCAGGGGAAATCCTTGGTGAATAAGTTGTTCCTAAGAAAGAAGATCTACTCTTTGAGAATGCAAGAAGAAGGGTCTATAGCTGATCATTTGAATGCATTTAACATGTTGCTCGCACAATTAACATCTATTGGTGTAAAGATTAAAGAAGAGGATTGTTGTATGCTTCTGTTATGTTCTTTTCCAGACTCGTGGGATCATCTAGTGATGGCTATTGGGAGTACAACATCGAGTTTCAAGATGGAAGATGTTGTTGGCTCTTTGCTATTAGAAGAGATGAGAAGAAAGTCTTCTGAGATGGTGAAGGAGGCTCTTGCTGTCAGAGTAAGGTCAAAGGAGAAAGGAAAGAAGAAGGACAAGAAGTCCAAATCAAAATCAGAAGGGAGATCAAAATCTCCTGGCAAGAAGTCCAAGGTGAAGTGCTAGAACTGTGGGCAACCTGGTCATGTTCGAAAGGATTGTAAAGAGGAGAAAAAGAAGAACAAGGGCTCTTTTGATAATGGTTCTTCTCATAGTGATGGTGATTCCTTCATTGCAACCTTGGCTACACAAGCATCAGATGATGTTTGGTTGATTGATTCTAGAGCATCATTGCACATGACATCTCATAGAGAATGGTTCACAAAGTATGAAGAATACAATGGTGGAAAGGTGTACTTGGTGAGTGATTCAACTTTGGAAATTGTTGGCCGTGGAAGAGTCAAAATCCAATTCCCTGATGGCAGAATAAAGGGAATTAATAATGTTATGCACATTCTAGGTCTGGCTTGAAATCTATTATTAGCAAGTATGCTGAATGATATTGGTGTTCAATTTATGTTTCTCTAGAAGTGGCTGCAAGATGACTAGAGGTTCAATGGTGCTGGCTAGAAGTGCTCGAATTGGTACCCTGTACAAGCTGGATGCACAAGCTATTCAATGTAACAGTGTCTCTTCGAAGTCACTGAAAGTTGCTCATGGAGGTAATGAAGAAAATATCTCTAATTATGTAAACTCTACAAAAGTAAAACTTCCTGCAGAGAAGACTATGCTTTGGCATCATAGGTTAGGCCACATAGGAGAAAAAGGTTTAAAAACCTTAAAGAACAAAAATCTTGTTGAGGGGCTTGAAGATTGTAATCTGGAATTTGAATTCTGTGAACACTGTATATATGGAAAGCAACATCGTGTTTCATTTTATGATAGTCCTCATAAATCTTCTGGTTTGTTAGACTATATCCATTCAGATGTGTTTGGTCGAGTGAATGTTCCTTCATTGTCTAAATCAAGATACTATGTGTCGTTCACTGATGATTATTCAAGGAGAGCATTTGTTTATTTTTTGAAAAGTAAATTAGAAGTGTTCAGTTGATTTAAGGAGTTTAAAAATCTTGTTGAAAATCAGACTAGTAAAACAATAAAATGCTTAAGGAGTGATAATGGTGATGAATTCTGTTATGATGAATTTGAAAGATATTGTAAAGACCATGGAATCAAAAGACATAAGACTACACCTTATAATCCACAACATAATGGAGTTGTAGAAAGGTTCAATAGGACAGTGATGGAGAGAGCACGAAGTATGCTTAGTAGTGTTGGTCTATAAGAGAATTTTTGGGCTGAAGCTATGGCTACTGCATGTTACTTAATTAATCGATCTCCAAACTCTACTCTTGTTGAGAAGACACCTTTGGAAGCATGGTCTGGTAAGAATCCCTCTCTAAGACATATTAGAGTCTTTGGCTGTGAGGCATATGCTCATGTGCCAAATGTAAAAAGATCAAAGTTGGAGAACAAAGCTGTCAAGTGTATTTTTATTGGCTATAGTGCTAACATTAAATGATACAAGGTTTGGAATCCTGATACAGAGAAGGTTGTATATAGCAGGAGTGTAATCTTTCGTGAACTAAAACCTTTCACTCTGGATCTGCAATCAGAGACAAAGTCTAAAAATAATAAGGATTTAGCACTAGTTCCTCCTACACCAGAGAAAGAGGAACTGAAGATTCAAAATGTACCTAAAATTGAGGAGAGCTCAAGCAGCTCTGATAGTTCTGAAGAAGAACCTCAACCTCAGCTAGTGAGGAGGTCAACCCGAGAAAGAAAACAACCAGATAGGTATGGGTTCTCATTAATTGATTCTACTTGTTCCTACACTTTAATTTCTAGCACTAATGAGCCTAGGACTGTAAAAGAGGCATTTAAAATGTATGATTCAGATTCTTGGTTGGAAGCCATGGAAGAAGAGATGGCATCTTTAGATAAGAATGAAACTTGGAGTTCGGTGCCCTTGCCTAAAGGTAGAAAGGTTGTAGGCTGCAAATGGGTATTTAAGAAAAATATTCATCTGGATGGCAGTATAGAAAAATACAAAGCAATATTGGTTGCAAAGGGTTATTCCCAGGTAGAGGGAATTGACTATGGAGAAATTTTTTCTCCTATAGCAAAGTTGACGTCCATTAGATTTCTATTGTCACTTGCAGCAGTGTATGACTTAGAGGTTGAACAGATGGATGTGAAGACAACATTTCTTCATGGTGATCTTGAAGAAGAAATCTATATGTCCCAACCTAAGCACTTTGTTGAAAAAGGTAAAGAAAAACTAGTATGCAAATTGAAGAAGTCTCCCTATGGGTTAAAGCAGTCACCTAGAATGTGGTACCAGAAATTTGATACTTTTATATTATCTTTGGGATTTGTGAGATCAAAATCTGATCATTGTGTTTATTATAAAGTTGAAAGTGATCAAGTGCTTGTTATTGCTCTTTATGTTGATGATATGTTGTTCATAGGAAATAGCAAGTTAATGATTTATGATCTTAAGTCTTAGTTGTCTGCTAAGTTTGAAATGAAGGATCTTAGTGCAGCAAGGTATATTCTAGGGATGGAGATAACTAGGGATAGGAAGAATAGAAAGCTTTGGCTCAGTTAGAGTAAGTATATCAAGACTATTCTTGAGAGATTTTGTATGAATGATTACAAGCAGTTAGTTGTTCCAGTCATGCAGGGAATGAAGCTATCTATTGAGGACTGTCCAAAATCTCCTACTAAGATGGAGGACATGACCAGTGTGCCCTATGCTAGTGTTGTAGGCAGTCTTATGTATGTGATGGTTTGTACAAGACTAGACATTGCCTAAGTAGTGGGAGTACTTAGTTGATTTATGGCTAATGCAGGAAGAATACATTGGGATGCTCTAAAGAGAGTATTTAGATACTTGAAGGGAACTTCAGATTTTGTACTGTGTTACCATGGAAATTCAGTTGAATCACAGAGGACTCTCAGCATTCATGGATATGTAGATTCTGATTAGGCAGGGGACATTGATAGTAGGAGATCCACTAGTGGATACGTTTTCATGTTGAATGGTCACGCAGTGAGTTGGATGAGCAAGCGGCAAGCTATAGTCACTTTGTCCACTACAGAGGCTGAATACATGGTAGCTACTCATGCTTGTCAAGAAGCTATCTGGTTGAAACGTTTGTGTTCTAATATTGGTTTTGATGTAGGGGAAATAACAATCTTATGTGACAGTTAGAGTGCTATTTGTCTAGCAAAGAATCCAACTTTCCATGCCAGGATGAAACAATTTGATGTATAGTACCATTTTGTACGAGATATGGTTGAGGATGGAAAGATCAGTTTAGAAAAAGTTGATACTCTGGAGAATGTTGGAGATGCATTGACGAAGCCTATGAGTACAGAAAAGTTCAGGTGGTGTGCTAGTTCAATGGGCCTTAGTGCCCATGTTTTTAAGTAAATATTATTTATGCTCTGGAGGTGCCTTTATGATCTTCATCAAGTGGGAGATTATTGGAAATATGTGCCTCAAACAATACAGGCTAAAACCTCCATGAGTGCCAAGTTAGTGTGACAAGTACCATGTTTGGCCGACTAGCAATTTGCTTTATTCATTTCTGAACAGGTCGTTGTAACCTTGCCACTATCTTGCTGAAAGGTTACACTGTGGAGTCTATCATTGTAGCATGATGTATTCGCTATGACCTTATAGCGCTTGGGAAACCTTTGGCTGAAAGGCCATTCAATCGTGCATCGGAAAAACTCTTGGCGACTATGGGCTTCGGGATAACTGAAGGTTCCTGCTAAGAAGTCTCAACGAAGTATTAATCTCTTACCGACAGGGACTAATCCAAGTGCTCTTCGAAGTAACTCAAAGCTATCAGAGAAACCTCTTAGTGATAGCGAATGTCTTGCCGATTGTCGATGGCTATTGGGGTAGCTCTTAGCGATAGTTGGTCAACGGTGAAACATTTGGATCCTGGTATGATGTCTCGGCGAAAGCTGATTGTCTGGCCGATAGGTGTATACTTTCAGTGTAACCTAATGTTGCTCTATGAGACCTCTTGGTGATATCGGTATGTCTTGCTGACTATCCTATGGAACTTGATATGACAGATGACTTCAATATTACTTTAGTGACTCGTTATGACCTTCTGGTGAAAGTGATAGGTCAGGGTGACTACGTGATGACTCGGTGTATCTCTTGGAGTGCAATATAACATCTTGGCGACTACATAGGCTCTTAGTGATAGCGGTATGAAGTTTATGTGGCATTGGCGAGACACTGTTAGTGTCTCACCGAGATGCCAGAACATTACAAATTTTGTTGACCATCTGACTGTCATACGTGGAGTCTCATGGATGAATCAGAGGAGCCGATTTGGAACCGTTGGGAGTCTGTTTATTGTGACAGTTCTGTGAGGAATCTCGACAGTTAGGGAACACCATGGATATAGTTTGGAATTGGAGACCCTTGGGGGTTGGATAGTTTTTTGATCAACAGTGGAGTGTGAAGAATTCAAACTGTATCATAAAAGGATTTAAAACCTGTAAAGGGTATAACTTGGAAGTTTTTGTTTGAAGAATGGTCATGATGAATGTTGTGTAATGACACTAGAAAGATAAGTCTAGAAGTTGTATGTAATTTCATTACTGTAATACAAAGTCATTTCTCTTGGTGTGGTGGGTTTTTCTCCCGTAAGGGTTTTCCCACGTATATCTGGTGTTCATGTGTGTTTGTCAAATGCTCTATTTCTGTAATTCATTTCATAGTGCATCTTAACTTGCCTGTAATTGTAAATTTTAAAGTGTATCTACATTCTTTCCTGAGGTATTGACGTTAGGAGAATTGTTTTCCGCATCTAGTTTTCCTTACAAGATTAATGTAAATTAATGTATGAATACTATTTTGCATGAATAAAGTGTGTATGAAATGGATAAATGATTTATGAATAAATGGTTATTCAAATGGATAAATTCTTATAATATGTTAATTATTTAACCAAATTAATGAATAAATAGAATAAAGTATTAAATGAATTAATCAAACATATAATATACCCATTTAATTAATAGACAAAAAATAGGATGATTGTGAGGACAAATTTTTTGTGTCTACATTTCACCATTTTTTTTATGCTAAAAATGAAAAATTGATTTAATCTATAAACCTAAATCAAAATATCAACATAACATCAATGAATCTTTTGTAAAATGATCACAAATGCAAAAACATAAAACTAAACTACGAAAACCAAAACATATGAATTCAAAAGAAAACTAACTCCATTGCTTTCCTATCATGAAGATCTTGATTTATGCATTTCGTGCTCTCAGATTTTCACAAGCACAAATACAACAAGAATCTATGATGAATTGATAGTGAGTAAAATAGAATATATACTTTTTGGTGAGAAGAGAAAGGGTTTATATAGATTTCCTCACATGATGGATTCAAGATGTGGGAGAAATTAATAACTATCCCATATTGCTTAATAAAATGAAATTGATGGGAATGAGAGATAAATGGGTGAATTTATGATATGAAAAAGGTTTAGGAGTTTAGTATAAAGATGGGTTTTCAAATTAGATGAGTGATATAAATTTAAATGAATTTATACATGAAAATGCAAATGATTTAAAATATGCAATGGATATAAGATTAATGTAATATAGTGTATGAATATTATTATGCATGAATAGTGTATGAAATGGATAAATAATTTATGGATAAATGGTTATGAAAATGACTAAATGTTTATAATATGCTAATGATTTAAGTGAATTAATGAATGAATTATAGAAGAAAGTATTAAATGAATCAATTAAATAGATAATAATATGCATTTAATTAATAGATGAAAAATAGGACAATTGTGAAGATGAATTTTGAGTGTCTACATTTCACCATTTTGTTTATACTAAAAATGACAAATGATTTAATCAATAAACCTAAATAAAAATCTTAGCATAACATCAATGAAGCTTTTCTAAAATGAACACAAATACAAAAACATAAAACTAAACTATGAAAACCAAAACATATGCATTCAAAAGAAAAATAACTCCATTGCTTTTCTATCATCAAGATCTTGATTTACGCATTTGGTACTCTGATATTTTCATGAGCACAAATGCAAAAGGAAGCTATGAGGAATGGATAGTGAGTAAAATTAAATAATGCTTTTTGGTGAGAAGAGAAAGGGTTTATATAGATGTCCTCACACAATGGATTCATGTTGTGGGAGAAATGTGAGATTAAAAGCATGAAATGGAGAAGTTAGTAACTATCCCATATTGCTTAATCAAATGAAATTGATGGGAATGAGAGAGATAAATGGGTGACTTTATGATATAAAAAAAAATTTAGGAGTTTAGGATAAAGATAGATTTGCGAAATAAATGAGTGATATAAATTTAAATGGATTTATACATGAAAATGAAAATGATTTAAAATATGCAATGGATATAAGAATAATGTAAATTAATGTATGAATATTATTATGCATGAATAAAGTGTGTATAAAATGGATAAATGATTTATCAATAAATGGTTATACAAATGGATAAATGTTTATAATAGGTCAATGATTTAAGAGAATTAATGAATAAAAAGAAGAAATTATTAAATAAATAAATTAAATAGATAATAATATCCATTTAATTAATAGAAAAAAAATAGGACAATTGTGAGGAATTTTTTTGAGTGTCTACAATATGTATGAATATATGTATGTATCTATACATACATATATTAATTTGTCCACTGTCGATGAATATGTGAAGTTTAAAGTTCCAACTGAACACAAAATAATCTTTTATATTTTTCATGCCTTCCATACACTCCCAACATCTTCAAATGCAAAGACTTGACATTCTAGCAATTCTACGGTGTCACCATAATAGGTTGCTTCTTCCTCTTCTTAAAAATGGTATTCCCCAAATCATCCACTGATGTATCATAAGACCCACAAAACTTCCGCTTGGCCTCAAATGGAATATAATCATTCTTAAGCTTTGAATGCTTCAATACCTTTGAAATGCTCAAGCTTTCATCTTCATATGTATGACTTCATCTTCAAATGCAAAGGATTGACATTCTTCCAATTCTTTAGTGTCATCATAATAGGATACTTCTTCTAAGAAAATATCTTCCCCAAATTATGTAGGAAATAATGGAATCACAAATCGATGATCCATCTTGTATCATCAGACTCACAAACCTTCATCTTGGCCTCAAATTGCATATAATCAGTTTTTACCTTTGAAATGGGTAAGCTTTTGTCTATGATTATTTGAAGTTTAGTTCTTCTATTTCTTTCATATAGTCTGAACATCAAATTCAAAGGCTTGAAATTCCACCAATTCTTCAGTATTATCATAATAGGATGCTTCTTCTTCTTAAAAAAGGTCTTTCCAAAATCATGTAGGCAATAATGGAATCACAAATTGATCATCCATCAACATATCATAAGCCCCACAACCTTCTCTTGGCCTCAAATTGCATATAATTAGTCTTTACCTTTGAAATGGGTAAGCTTTCGTCTATGATTACCTGATGTTTAGTTCTGCCATTTCTTCTAGACACTCCCAACATCTTCAAATGCAAAGGCTTGACATTATGCCAATTCTTCAATATCATCATAATAGGATGCTTCTTCTTGTTAAAAAGGGTCTTCCCCAAATCATGTAGGAAATAATGGAATCAAAGATCAATCATCCATCAACATATCATAAGACCCACAAACATTCCTCTTGGTCTCAAATGACATATAATAAATCTTAATCTTTGAATGCTTTAATACCTTTGAAATGGGTAATATTTTGTATTTATATGTATGATCACATATCATTATATTTGTATGTATATATATATACATACATACATACATATATGTATGCATGTATGTATGTATGTATGTATATATATATATATGAATCTATCCACTGTCCATGATTATCAAAAGTTTAATTATGCCATTTCTTCCATACAATCCCAACATCTTTAAATGTAAAGGCTTGAAATTTTTCTAATTCTTTGGTATCATCATAATAGTATGCTTCTTCTCCTTAAAAAATTTCATCCCCAAATCATGTAGGCAATAATGGAATCATAGACCAATCATCCATCAATATATTATAAGACCCACAAAGGTTCCTCTTTTCCTCAAATGGCATATAATTGGTCTTAAGCTTTGAACACTTCAATAACTTTGAAATGTTGAACATCAAAAATATTGAGAAGGGTTGGGGGGGGTGAATCAGTATTCTATTAAAATTTTGAACAAAACTTATCCAATCACTATTTAACATATTAACAAAACTAAATAATGAAACAATGAAGCATCCACAAAGTCACATGTAGCACATGAACACTAGGATTTTTAAATGCAAAACTCAAAAAGGGAAAAACCAAGGTGAGGATTAGCTCAAAATATATTATATCTGGATATAGTATATTAAGTTGGGGCTCACTGTCAGGACACACTATCCTTATAAGGCTCACAACTAGAGTTAAAAGCAATACAAAAATGGCTCACTTGAAAAAGTAGGAATTGATACAAAGTTCACCTCCCTTGTGTTATATTTCAGCTCCTTTGAAGCTCTCAATACAAAGTACTACTCTTCTTATCAATATCTCAATAACTCTACTCTTATTTTGATCTCTCACCATTGAATTCACATGTTCACGTCATATGAGACCACTCACACCTAATAAGCCATTTATGTTCACTTATCTATCTTTTCAACTCCAAAATGTCTCATATATATACCCAATTACATTCACACACATCAACTAGGTCAGCCAAATTAGATGTAAACAAAAATAATCCAAAATAGATTATGTTGGCATCACACATGATTCAAAATTGTCTTTGTGCTCATACCAAACATGTAATACATAATTTAGGTCGACATGGACCTAAAATAGATCCTTAAAACATCCGCAATTTATATTTAATCTTCACAACACATGTCATGTATTAGGATATCTAGGAATGGACCTAATCACAATGAATTTCAATCATACATACACTTCTCATACAAGTGATGTCCAAATTTAATCTTCCTTCAAATTCACACTTCACCAACACCAATGATACTTTCTTTAGAATTGCAACATAGAATAATTCTTTTCAATGAAATGAGAAATCTCCCGCACTAATATACTAAATAGAGAAATGAATGAGATACACAGAGCTAAACTATCTCATGCATAACTTTCAAGATATTTCACAAAACATCACAAAATATTGATTTTTCTTGAATATGATAGACATCAACCTGTGGTTGAAGGTGAAGAGGGAGATCAAATAGAACAGTGGAGTGTGGATCCAAAAATTGATGCAATGAACCAAAAAATAGTCAATAGAAACACTTAGCTGATTTCTTGTACAACCATAATTTCTTGTATAACCATATTCATCAGAGCAACTTATTATGTACATGTATCTTGAGTAGCACTTTTGAAACACACTAAGTTGATCATAACAATGTTGAAATCAATGACAACACTGGATCAAGCAGAATTACATGATTCATGCATATGTTGCCACTAGACCTAAACATCGAACAATCCCCCCCTTTATCATTGATGGCAACGTGTAGAATAAGAATAGGAGATCTCACACTTCATTACCATCATACCCCTTTTCCTCTTATCTTGTACCATCATACCCTTTTTCTTATATCTCCCCCTTTGACATCAATGGAAAAGAGTGTGCCAAAACTTCATAAGCTCTGTCTTAGGAGGTGAACCCAACAAAAATGTTTTCATTCTATGTATATACATGTATATATCAAAAACTGAAAAAACTTGTTAAGACATGATAGATATTTACCCCAAGGATGTAGAACTTTGAAGATTCTAAAAAGTATCCTACCATTAAGACTTACCTTCTTCCCACTATTTCTTTGCTATAGTAAAAGTCTTGTAGAGAAGTTCAAGCTCCAGTAGAGTTTCTTCTTCTTCTAGAGTACTAGGATCAAGGTTTACCTCTTTGAGTTTATTAGTACTACGAAGAGCATTCAAGATTGGTATATAATTTTCCTTAACTAAATAACTTAAGCTTATAATTTTCTTGATCATCTCATCTCCTTGACTCTGTAGGGTGAAGAATTTTTCATGAATCTCCATTATAGAGATCCAATTTTTATCATCCTTGTCTTGCACGAGTTCATAAGAATATGTAGCCATGTTTATGTGAGTCTCAATTGTACTCATTTCATCCTTCATACTTTGGTGATGTTTTTCCATTTCATGCAATATGACAGTATGTTCCTTGTCTCTTTTTCATAGTCTGACACTTCTCTCAAGCATTTTGTGGCCTTTTGATGTGATTTTGTACAATTCTTTGAGATATTTGTTAGATTATTTGTTTCAACCCATGTCTTAGTTTCAGCTTCAATTTGACTTTTTAATCCAGTGACATACTCTTTGAAGGATTTGACCAAGAGATTTATATTTTCTATTGTAGATAATGAAACATCAATACTTGTACCAAGAATTTCCTCTTGTAGGGATTTTAATACTTCATCCAAACTTTGTGCTTCTATAGTCTTGACACTAACATCATGAACTCTTTCAATATCAACAATTTCTTGTTTGATTATTTTAGAAATTGTAGGACTATTTGCGACTTTCTCTTCTTACCAACTCTTTTAGAGCTACCAAAGGCCTTTGCACTTACCTCTATTTTGTTAGAATCTTCAAGACTTCCGAGAAGAGCTTCTTCATAGGTAACTAATTTATCTTCAGATACTTCATAATCCAATTCTAAAATCCAAATGGTTCTAGGTTTTATAGCTTTAATGGAGAAAAAGCATTTGGAGTCAAGAAAGGTAATGTCTCTTGAATATCTCTTTACCACTTCTTTGGGAATCCTCATTCTATTATTCATTATACTTTGAAATAATCTAAAGAAAGAAACAAGGGCCTCTTCCTGAGCATCCAAACTTCCAATATTTCTCATGTAAATTTCTATTTCATGTACAATTGGTTCCACATTTGTCTAATTTACTTGTCCAACCATTGGTACTTCTTTCATGAAGTAAACCAATAGGAAAAATACAAGTGTCCCATACTAGAATGTACACTTATTTTCTTAACTTCTCTTAGGTTCTCCATTAGTTGTTACTATAGCAAGTCACAAAGGTCATAGTCAACATTATTCTCAAACATATCAAGGGCCATATGAACTGTAATAGAAGGGATAGTGCCCAAACTATTTGATCAATAAATTTTCTAACCAATAAGTATAGATGCAAATCTAACTATCGGGTTTGTGGTGGAGTTTCTATAATTTCCTTTTGTTCAAGAGTGGCACGAATTTTTTCCACTTTATCCTTTGTATTGACTGACTTCTAATCAAGAACTGGTCCAGTGGACCATAAACTAATAACTTCCTTAATTTATTCCTTTCTTATCGAGCGAGGGACATCAATCCATATGGATTGGTTGTGAATTCTACTTAGTACAATAATACATATCTCCTAATTTTCAAAATTTAGAAACTTTCCCCAAATATTCAATCTTTTGTCACTTAGGTTTTTGTACTCAAGTTTTAGGGCATCATCATCATTTTCTCCTAACTCATTTGTCCATAAAATAGATAATCTTCCAAGAAATACCTCTTAAATTTTTCCATGAATATATGCTTTGATATCTTTAGTTGCTAAAATTCCAATGGGAGTATGAGAGAATGTAACCAAGGGATCATCCAACAATACTCTATAAAAATGCCTCTTTAGTATAAGACACAGTCTTTGTGAATTTTCTACCACTTTTGGTAATTCTATTATATTTAAAATTATTCCAAGGAATATTTCTACAGGATAAAAATAAGTAGGATTTGTGAAAATATCTCTTGAATAGCTCGATGTACCAGTGTCTTGATATTTAGCTTTTGGATGATGCTTAAAACCCTTCTACAACTCTTTCTTCTTCGTTTCATCTTTGGATGCCTTGGAATAAATGAATTTTCCCTTGAAAAAATAAATTTAACTCTCTAATTTGACCTAATCCCTACAATAAATGCTTCAAACCAAAAAGTTGATGCACCTAGAATTGTGTGCATAGACATCTTTCCAAGCTCCACAAGTTGCTGCATTGCAATATTTTCTTTTGCAACGTTCTTCTATAGCTTAAAAAAATCCTCTATCATGATATATCTTTGTGTCATGTCATGACACTTCATATTTCCAGGGGGCTACTAGAATTTTTTATTATTGCTCCCCCTATTCCCATACCTGGGTTTAATTTTTAAGTGAATTATTTGCACCAGAGGGAGGAATAGATGCATTTGAAGTTCCAGATTCATCTTTATTCTCACTCTTATTTATTTCTCCATATCTTTTCCATTTCCTTGTTAACCCCACTAGGATCAATTCTCTTCACAGGTTCATTCCTCTTTACCAGATTAGACCATCTTCTATTTTTTCTTCTACAAACTCTTAAAAATCTCTAGGCTTGTTGCAAGAGTAGCATAGAATAGTTTTTGGACCAAACTAACTTATATTCATTCTTGATCTGCACTAGTTAGCTTTGTGTCCAAACATATTGCATGAGTAACAGTAGACATTGAAATATTAAAACATTCTCCTAGTATTATATCTATTCATCATCTAACTTCTACACTCACTACTTCTATGCACAAATTTCTTGCATGCAAAACACTATCCGGAAAAGGATCCAACATTTTGATTCATTCTACCTCTACATTATATTTCCTTACATCCTATTTTATTGCATGAAAAGAAATAACTATTGAAACATGGACTGTACCTTTAATAATTTGGTTGTCTGATAGGAGATTTTCTAGCATTGCTTCTTTGATTTTTGAATTGTCTCTTATTTCCTTGAATATTCTTTTGATTTTCAACCTTGTTAGGTTTCTAATTTACCTTTCAACTTTTTCCTTCTTCAAATCCCTAAACACCTTTTTCCTTAGAGGTTTTATGTATTGCAATCAATTCATCAAGCATTGTGGTGCTTATTTTAAATTTCTCCTCATGCATTCTTTCCTTTTCCAGATCATTTATGAGATTTACCACTTCTTGTTCAATTATAGAGCATTCTTCAGTCTTGCTTTGTACCAATGCATTTAGAAATTGCTCAATCATTCTTTTTTCTTTCATTTTCACTTTCAATCCAGTGATTTATTCATTTGCTTGCCTCAACTGTTCATTGACTTTCCTATGTGCTTCTCTGAATTTCTTGATTTGTTCTCTCAAATTTGTATGCATTCATTTGCTTCTCGTAGGATTTGCTTTAAAATTTTGTTCTTAGTTTTAACTTTGTCAAGATCTTCAAGAGAATCCTTAAGTTCTTCTTTTTCAAACATGTAGTCATCTTCTACATATTCAATTTCAAAAAAAAATTCGGAGGAATATAAACTTCTTGTCAGCAATTTGTTCAAAATTCCAAGATCTTCCTCAAGCTATTAGGATTTTCTAAAGGAACCAAGCTCTAATACCAATTTTTTAACATCCAAAATACTGAGAGGGCGAGGGGGGGGTGAATCATTATTCTATTAAATTTTGAGCATAGCTTATCCAACCACTAAAACACATTAACATAAATAAAGAATGGAAGAATGAAGCATCCACAAAGTCGCATAACACATGAACACAAATTTTTTTATGTGGAAAACCCAAAAAGGTAAAAACCATGGTGAGGATTATATCACAATATATTATATCTAGATATAGTATATTACAAGGTCTCACTAGCAAGACACACAATCCTTATAAGGCTCACAACTAGAGTTAAATACAATACAAAAATGACTCACTTCCAAAAATGAACTTATACAAAGTGCACTTCCCTTGTGTTGTATTTCAATTCCTTTGAAGATTTGAATGCAAAGTACTACTTTACTTAGCAATCACTCATTAACTCTACACTTATTTTGATCTCTCACCATTGAATTTGCACGTTCACATCATATGAGACCACTTGCACCTGATATGTTATTTATGCTAATTTATCTATCTTCTTAGCTCCAAAATGTCTCATATATTTACCTAATCACATTCGTACACATCAATTAGGTAGGATTAATTAGATGTAAACAAAAACAATCCGAAATAGCTTCTTTCGACACCACACATGATTCAAAATTGTCTTGGCACTTAGACCAAATGTGCAATACATAAATTAGGTCAACATGGACCTAAAATAGATCCTAAAAAAATCCACAATGTATATTTAATCTTCACAAAAAATATCATGTATTAGGTCAACCAGGAATGGACCTAATCACAAAAACTTTCAATCTTCCTTCAAATTTGCACTTTGTCAACATCAATGAGACTATCTTTAGAACTGCAGAACATAATAATTCTTTTCAATAAAATGTAGAATCTCGAACACTAATATACTAAATAGAGAAATGACTAAGATACATAGAGGTAAACTCTGTCATGCGTAACTTTTAGGATATTTCACAAAAATCATAGAATCTTGATTTTCTTGAATTTGATAGACATCAACCCATGGCTGAAGGAGCAGCGCATGATCACATAGTGCAGTGGATTCTAGACCCAAAAATTGATGCATTGAACCAAAAAATAGTCAGTAGAGGAACTTAACTAATTTTTTGTACAACCATATTTACTGGAGCAACTTATTCTAAACATGTATCTCATTGAGCACTTCCAAAACATACTAAGCTGATCATAACAATGTTGACATCAATAAAAAACACTAGATCAAGTAGTATTACATGATTCATGCCTATGTTACCAGTAAACCAAAACTTCCAATAATCTCCATCTTCTCTTTCTTCCAACATGGAATGCGTAAGCTTTTTTCTTCATATTAGTATATATGTATGTATGTATGTATGTATGTATGTATGTATATATGTATGTATGTTTGTATACATATGTATATGAATCTATCTAGATGTCTATGAATATATGAAGTTTCAATTGGGAATTAATGCACCATCAGACCCGACGTGCCTGGTAATTGGAGTGAATGCATAGTGGTGTTCAATGTTGTTGATCGGTGATTAATGTGTAGGTACATACTATTATGTCTACTAACGTAAACCTCCGACATTAACTTATGAATTTTGCCCATTCACTTTTCAGCATATATGAATGATAAATTTGTTATAGTTTCACCCTAATATTGACACAATTAAGGCCTTTTTAAATATTAATCAGTGGTTATAGAAAAAGGCTATTGGGCCCTTTATGTTTTGCAAAGTATATGTATGCTTATGTTTCTATGAATGTATGCATGTATTCTTATGTTTTAATGAATGTATGCATGCATACACATGCAAAAAAGGTTATTTATATAAGGCTCCCCAAATAAACATCAAATCCAAATATAATGAATAATTCATGCTCAATTCATCTTTAAAAAGCTATATAAATGGAAACTACAAATTTAAATGATCGGATCATCCCCAAAAAAATTCAAATTTGAAACACAATAACCAAATTGAATACATTGAATTGTCATATTGGAATAACTAACTAAGAGGGAAAGTAGCCAGTGACATTCATAGTTATTCTCCTTTGCTAATATCCTCTCCATACTATAGAGCTTTGATTGACATCGTTTCCACATTCCTCATATATCTAGAAGGATAATGAGAATTGTTGAATATAAATTTAATATATCTCGGTATACAATTCTATTCACATATGTATATTTTTACATATATTTATGTTTTCCATATATAAATGTTAAGATGTTGAACTTGTTTGATTATGTGTTGTTTTACATGCATTATTGAAAAGGTTCTATGATGTTTATTTGTTACTACCTTTGTTTGCAAATATTTTCTTGTAGCACCAAGAGAACAAGGAGAGGTGGCACTGCAAAACTGTTCATGGTGGGAAATTTAGTAAATGTGTTTGTTAACACACCACATAATGAAGGATTTTTTGTTCATATGGCTCTAACTTTAAATTTAATAATGCACTAGTTCCTTTAGTAACTAATATGTCTTTTTAGTTATTTCATTAACTATTGTTCATTTATGTTTGTTCTTTTATATATTTTGTTGTGGCAAGCATGTTAGATGGTTGGGAGGTTTGTAGAGCATGCCAATTTGTAAGAAAATAATTCAAGTAAATTCCTTCAAGAATTTACTTTGGCAATGACCCAATAGACATTGTGTTCTTTTATAATGCTCATTATTCTTATTCATTTTACACTTACATTTAGAATTTATAGTTTTATTGATTTCATATTATATGTGTTGAAGAATTTACAATTTCAATTACATTAATTTATTGATATGCTACATATACTTACACACACACATTCATTTAATTAATGGATATGTTGCAATTATATGTGCTAAAGAATTTACAATTTCAATACATTAATTTATTAATTTTCATTTATATTTTCAAATATATATACATATATATACACACACACACAAATATGTGTGTGTTTATGTGTGTGTGTATGCATGTATGAATATATGTATATCATTTATATTTAGTTCATTTGTATTCTTTTGTGTTGTCATTTCAAGTGAAACTTCAGACATTCACACACTGAACACACACACACACACACATATATATGGGTATGTGCAGGATCATGATGGGCTAAAAAGTGGCAATATGATGAGTATATATAGGGTATGTGGCTGACAACTTTTCTTTTACCCAAAATTGATGAAACGAAAAGGGTTTTTAAAGGATATTCTTAGCTTTCCACCACTATAAATTATGCTTTATTTGAATTTAATAAATAATAATTATTTATTTTCTATTTGAATTACGAATAAATTCATGATTGATAGGTTGATTGAAAAACATCTATAGCTTTCAAACGATATCATATTTTTTGAATCTGAAACATGCGTCACATTCTATGCTTCACATAATATAGGATTAAAAAAATAAAAATTGAATTTCATGAAGTTTTGACCAAGTTAAGGTGGTCAAATATACAAGCTTTTATATTTTTTAAAATTTGTAATTAAAAATTCATAATTAATTATTTGCTTGGAAAAAAATTACAAAAAAATATGCATCACATCAGGAAATGAGTCCTCTACCTATATCTAAAATCTTATAAAGAAATATTATCATTTTATTGTGGTTAGGGTGGTCCGAAAGACACCTACTTCTTGTTTTTTCCTTGAAATTTAAGTACAACTGCATTGAAATTTCAAATTTTCACCAAATACATTTAAAAAAAAAAAACCTAGTAATTTAGAAACTACATTCAATTTTCCACAAATTCTATTCTTACACATTTTTCAAATAATATAGATAACTTATTCAAATTTTTACGTCAAGT
Source organism: Sequoia sempervirens (assembly GCA_007258455.2). Lineage (NCBI taxonomy): Eukaryota > Viridiplantae > Streptophyta > Pinopsida > Cupressales > Cupressaceae > Sequoia > Sequoia sempervirens. The sequence goes on from VDFB02000017.1 coordinate 341,763,002, forward strand.
TGCCTAACTCTAATTTTTTTGAATTTTTTGCCACTTAAGGGCCTATTTTTTCCATGATGATCCTACACATGCCCATATACTTATACATACATATGTATTGATACATATGAAGAGTAGCTCCAAAATGAAGATAATATACATATCAAGAGTAGCTTCAAAATTAATATGTATTCTATTGTATTATGTTGGAAAAACAATCTTGAGACATTAAGAATACAATTAAATATGAATGCATACAAATACACATGGGTTATTAAGAAAATAGTCCAAGCAAACAAATACATTATTTGTGTAGACATATGGTCAAACCCATGAGATGCCTCATAATTTTTTCACACAAAATTATGAAATCATGGAGGGTTTACTAGACTATGAGCATGTGGTGAAATGGAGAGTAGGAAGTAATCATTTTACTCCAAAAAACTATGGGAAATAATCAACCACCAGACTTGACCACTTGAAACATCACATATAGATAAATATGTATGTTTGTATATATATAAATGTATGTATTTATATATATGTATATATAGATATGTGTGTGAGTAGCTACACACACACACACACACACACATATATACATACATACATTTATGTATATGTATATATATTTAAATAATGAGAAAAATTGATGATGATGAGGTTCACCACAATGAATTAGTGATGGGCCTATTTTCCCTCAAATCATTGAAGGAAATGAGATCCAAACAACAAAATGACTATCAACCAAAAGGGGATTCAAATCAAGGTGTGAATCTACAAATTTCCCTTAAGTATGCAGGGATGGTGGTATGAGTCAAACAACACTTTGGGGAGAAAGATTAAAAATAACAAATAAATTCCCAAATGCAAGATATAAAGTGCATATAAAAGATTAATCTCAATTCTGATGGAGCCAACAAAAAAATTATGGATCTGAGAATGGGAAAATGATGTTTAATAGTCACAAAAAGTTCTCTTTTAAAGCAAGCTAAGGACTCATTCACCCTATGAAAAATGGGTCCTAGCTAGGGCTCCTGACAAATGGTTACAAGTTCTTTTCTCCTATGTCTACACTCCCAAATTCCCGAATCTTGCTATTGGAAAGCAGTAAACAAATTTTGTAGGTCAATTTTCATGAAATTGCAAGTATGGTGACAACTTTAACAACTTTTCAATTTTTTCTCTTAAATAGATCTTGCACCTAAATTCTGCAAACAAACATCAAGAGAGAAAAAATTTGTTTGTTAAGTGAATGGCAGTTTTCCTTGGTCAAACCTCGTTTTGGTAATTAAGCCTTGTAATGAAATGAAATAGCATGAAGGAATGATGAATGAACAAATGTAATGTACCAAATCACCGAACCCTTGTTTGAACCTTGGAAAATGGATCTGCAACTTACATGAAATGGATTCAACGGATGTTGATCTTGATCATGAAACTTGATTTGAAACAATGCCTTTGAATGCTTGAGTGGATCTTGAACACTACATCAACATATTAGCTCAAATAATATGCATGATAGAAGGATACTTTGACATGATAATGGGAAATGAGTCTATCATAGAAAAAAGTACCCTTTGCTTGACATAAGATTAGCTGGACTTAATGAGGCCTTGATTTAGGCATTGTGAAGCATTTTATGCATCCACACTAAGTCTTGCACCTTTTCAAACCAAATAAAATGTTTTTAATGATGTCTTGTGAAGGTGTTGTAAGATGTTTCTACATTCTTCTAGACTCTATTCATTATAATTCACCTAAAAATCACCTTTTTACACATCATCAAGTTCTATTTTGAAGTGTTGTAAAGTATTCTAACAATATTTTACAATTTTCTAGGAATAATCTCCTTATTTATCCTTTTCTTATGCTTTATTTGACCCCTTTATGTCGTCATATGACTTAATTAAGTACATTTTTAAATGTAAACTCGACAAACAACATTAAATGCAACTTAATTCGTGACACTTGTTTTTAGGTCCTAGGTGGGACCCATTCACCATGGGTAGCGAATGAGTCCCCCTTGGCCCCAAATTCAAAATATTTGAAATTTCCTTTCGATTTTTTATTCAAAAATAGTGGATGTCGTCCTTTGAGGAGGTATTAATAGATTATTAAGGCACAAGTGTGTATAACTAAGTGTTTTTCACCTCATTTTGCATCTTCTTCTAATCTCCAAATCTCTCATCTTCTATCATATTTTACATTCACCAATCTTTCATCTTAATCCAAGCAACTTAGAGTTTTATCATTTCAAGGCATTAAAAGATCAATTTTTAGACTTTTAAGGGCAGATTCTACATGTTATGTTGTAGACTTTTAAGATCAATCATCATGGCAAGGTAATTCCATTGTTGCATGTTTCAATCCTTTCTTTCATCATTTTGGTTTAATTACCTAAATGGGGTTTGACCAAGGAAAACCCCCATGCCTTAACAATCAACATTTCTCTTTCTCTTCTTGTGTGTTTGCAGATTTAGGCCTCTTTGGTGCAGGAGCACCTCAACCCTTAGTGAAAATTTTGAATTTTTGAACATGTATTGGGGTGGAAAGTCTAGTTTTCAAAGGTTTGAGTCCAAATTTTGGTTTCCTATGTTAATTTTTTTCTAAATAAGGTCTCATAGACCATTTTTAATAGTTTAGGTGACTAAGAGGGTGTAAAAATGCAAACATTGCAAAGTATGTAATGGTATTGTGAAAGGTGTGATTATGACCTCCAACGGTCATTAGTAATTTAAAAATTGGTTATAAGGAAGTTGGTAATTATTTGAAGGAGGATAATCATTTAAAAAGGCATGACAACTCATTTTGTAATGTTAGCTGGAAATTTTGGAGAATTAACAATAAGAAATCTCTGAGTTTTCATTCATTTTCTAAGTTACTTCACATTGTGAAGATCTGTACAGACCCGTATGGAAAAATTTTATTGTGTAATGATTCATATTATGTAAAGGTCCTATGTTAGCATTGTTTTACATCTAGCTTGAAGGTATTTCATAGTGATTTGTGTTTGAAATCTTTGTGTTTCTTGTAACAAGCCAAGAGCACCCTATAGAAGGTTTTGTGATCAAAAACATGTTTTGAAGGGCCCTTACACTTAATGTACCTATTGTAACAAGTTTAATGGGCCCTATGGAGTCTAATTGGTTTTAAGTTGCATGATTAGAATTGTGGAGAAGGAAACAAGGAGATAAGCATGTTGTCTTGATGAGTTTTGTGAAGAAAAACACATGAAAATAGAGCCTTCGGTCTAGGGTTTGTGGAAATCAATAAGAGTGTGGAGTTTTTCTCAACTTTTGAGCATATTGGGGTTAGAATACACATGTTTGAGTTGGTGGCATTGTCTAGGAGGTTGTGCAAGTTGTATTTTGAATAAACCCTCTTAATTTGCCATGAAATTGAGGGTTTTCTGGTTTGTTGTGTTGGAAGGGTTTACCCTAAGAATAAATTGTGGTTTTTGAGTTTTGAGGGCATAGGAAATTCTGCACCAAGGTTTCAAGTGTTTGTATTGAGTTTAAATGTGTGTTGCTTTGTAATTTAGGCCTAATGAGCCTAGTTAGGCCTATGTAGAAGGGGTTATTTTAGGAGATTGGTCCAAAAGACTTATTTATGACTTTGAGATATGTGTTACAACTCTAAAATGGGTGTCTAAATCCATAATATTTTTGGTAGGTTCCTTGGAGAGTATTTGATTTAGAGGCCGAAAACTAAGTTTGCACTACTACTAGGATTCAAGGGTGAAAGTGAGAAATCATGCTTCTAATTGTTGTGAAACTTTTAGGATTGTTTATATTGCTCAAATAGTTCATTTTAAACTTGTTAGATTCCTCTTAAAGATAGGTTGTCACTTTGAATGTGGTTGAGCCTCCTAGGTCTACATCACTCTTGGAAGCTTGGAAATCATTGAAGATCAAGTTGCAAATTCATTCAAGTCATCCCTTAATCATTCAAGTGAAAGAATCAACAAAAGTTCACTTTTAGATATGAATCCAATAGTTTTAGAAGTGGACCCTATAGAGAGAAGAAGTGCAGATCTAGCTCCACATAATCAACTCCTAATTTTGTAGATTCCTATAGGTGGACTAATTTTCCACCCATTGCAAATGAGTCCCATCTATGGGCCTGAAAAGTGGTTTTGTTAGAATTTAGCTCCCAACAGTCAGAAACATGTTTCTGGAACTTTTAATCAGAAGCAGGACTAATTCACTATACATGGTGAAGCAGTCGCAATGGCCACCAATAGTAACTTCAGAAAGATTCAAGAACCTTACAATAACAATAATCTGCCTCTAGGTGCACTCTAATTAGTCTCATCAAGTTCTATTCTCATTTGTTTAAGTTTCTAGTTCATACTTGCAATCAACATTGTAATTTTCAACATCTTGCATTAGATTAGTTTAAATTAATTTATTTGCATTTGTAAGCATTCAAACACAGTCCATACACACTTCACATCCATTTCCTATCAATCTTTACATTAATCTTGAATGAAACCTTGTGCATTTTTGCCTATCCTTCCCCTTTTAGATGAAAAACCCTAAAGGAGCAAGGAAGGATTTAGGTACCAAAATATTTCATTTCATTTTTGTGCACCTGCTATTGGAATCCCCTCTTTTCTAATTTTGGATTCTATTCATTATTCTATATTTTCTTACATTGCATGTTTCATTAGTTAGCTTGCATTCTAGGATTTCATTTTTGCATGTGTAAAAGTGCATAATAGGTTGCCTTTTTGCATATTTCATCATCAAAAAGTTCTAAAATTCTGCATTTTTCATTTAGGTCAGCATCATAGCATTTAACAAGCATGAACATCAGTCAACATTTTTTTACAATTTTGAAAAAAGTCCATACTGGGACTCATTTGCCACCTTGGGCGAATTAGTCCCTATTGGCCCCTGAAACAACATTTTACAGAATTCAGAAATTTTTTTTTAGGCTTCTATTTGGTGCCTTAACTTGTATATATTAGTCACTTGCATTTTTGTAGCATGCATTTTGTTAATTTTTTTCTTCAATTAGCTCATTTAATGCATTGTTTCATTTCACTTTCTTGCACTCATCACATTTAATTTTCAGCTTGTTGCAATAGAAACTTGACATACTTATAAACTAAAAATTACATTGCATTATACTTTCTTTCACTTCAGTATTTTTTCTTTCAAAAGATGTGCTCTTGATTTGATTAAACAAGGATTTTATAAACATAATACCCCCTTTTATGAATTTTATTTTGATTACCATAATAGGGACTTTAAGAAACAATCCATTAATTCAATCCTTAATCTTACATTACCCATTGGTGAGAATGGTACTATTGACAATCATAACACACATACTTGTTCTTCTTCTTATACCTTTCCTATTAGTGATGAAGGTATTTTGTTGTAAGAAGTTATTATCCTTGAAAGTCTTGATTTTCCATCTCCTTATTCCCCTTTGGATAACCCTACACAACAAGAGCATGAGATCATAGACACATTTCTCAACATCACCTTACCTAATCTTCCTAGTCATGAAAATCAATCTTCTTCATCTCCTAATATCCCTCCTCGATGTCAAGATAATATGTTGGTATTAGAAGATACCTCTATTATAAATCATGAAACCCTTAATCTTTCCTTCCCTGATTTCCCTATCCTATGGGAAGATTTATTTGAAAACCATAGTGATACTTCTCTTGATACCTCCTCCACTTGCGATGAAGCTACTTTACAAACCTCAAACTTAGATGAACATATTACAAGCTCTCCTTGTAGGGTAGATAATATGGAACAAAAGAATGAGACCTTTAGGACAATGGACATTCAGTAAACATCTTCTCATCTTTCCCCTTCTCATAATCCCATCCTTGATCATTGCCTTCTTGGTGATGAAGTTCTTCAAGAAGAACTAAGCCCTCTTTGTCAAGCACATGCGGCTTATAGTTCCCCTAACAAATCTCCTCCTAGGAAGAATATGATGGCATTGGATTATGACAAACAAGTGGTTCTCAATTTTCCTTATCTAAAGATAGGTCACAACAAGCCTGGTGAGGATATGCAAGTGTCCATTCCATCCTCTTTGATCCATGAACCTCATGCATATCCCATAGGACATCTTCATAACCCTCTCATCCTTTACCCACCCTCATTCAACCTAAATAATCTCACACCACCCTTTCAAACTAGTGGTCTTGAACATCAAAAAATTCACACTATCATCTCACAACACACTCATGATTTGAATTCATTAGATTTTGTATCCTCCTATAATGAAGAAGATGAAATCTCACAATATATAGAGTCTTGTGTAGGTATGACATCTAAGAAAGATGCATCTTTGACTCCAATCACACAACCATTTTCTCATCTTGATCAAGAAGGTATCTTGTTAAGACTTCTAAACAATAACTTGATCTCTCTCCCTCCACAAACTTGAAAGAAATGCTATTCCAAGACTTCATTTTATGCATATCATAGAGTTCATCATCACTCCACTAATGAATGTAATGCCTTGAGTTGTAAAATTCAAAATTTTGAAGAGTTTAGTATGCATCCTTATGTGGGGGCATCTAATTCCTCTAATTGCTATTGATTTTCACTCTAGTATGCATTTCCTTAATCATTTCAGCTCACCTTTATCCTAAACTAAGTGGGGGCAAGGGGTTATGTAGCCTTACCCTTGTATGTCACTTGTCGTTGCCTCCTTTGTCTAGTCGTTAACTTTTCATGAACGCATAAGAGCAAGCTTGGGATGTGGATGGCATGCCTTAAGTTGGCTCACTATGACATACTTCTCTCTTGCACGATGTATCTTATCAGAAACATATGACTTGGCATAGGGCTTTTTGAGTACACTCTCATGTCCTCTTCTTCTACATTAAAGAAATTGATCGCAATACGGGTGCTTGAAACTGCTTTAAAGTAGGGGCATACATCACCACTCACATTTCATTGTGTGATTTTCTCTTTCTTGTGATGTGCACTCTTGGAAGCATTAGGTACAATGTTGTTCAGGATGAGACCCTACACTTGTCCTCTCTTAGAAACAAGATTATATTTTTTGCACTTTTCCCTCTCTTGATACATTGAACATGATGTTACCTAAGAAGAGACATTGCACGAATTAAGCAAAACCCTTTGAACATCTTTTACATTTTTATTTTTTGCCACCTTGCATAATGCAACTTGCATGACTGTGGTAATTTATCTTTTTGTTTATATTTCCTTGTGGCACCTTGTTAAAGTTATCAACAGGTATAACTTTGATATGGTTGAGTGGGAAGCCCACCTAGTGGCACGACTTTTCCCCATAGCCACTTTTTTGTGTGTGATTGCATACCAACTAGCATATGTTGCTTACCTTTTTAGGATTTCTCACCCCGTAGACAATTAGTTTTGTGGCCCCAGAGTGAGTACATATTTTTCATCTCATCTTTCTTTCCATCTTGCCTTTGCATGATTTGGTATCTTGGGGGCTTCACCTACATGTGGGTCTCTCTTGAATGTCTACTTTGGTGTGAGTTTGAAGTAGGTTCATCCTCTCGCTAAAGTGGGGACTAAATGTGCAGTAGAAAAAAGTACCCTTTGCTTGAAATAAGATTAATTGGACTTAATGAGGCCTTGATTTAGGTGTTGTGAAGCATTTTATACATCCACACTAAGTCTTGGACCTTTGGAAACCAAATAAAATTATTTTAATGACATCTTGTGAAGGTGTTGTAAGACATTTCTACATTCTTCTAGACTTTATTCATTACAATTCACCTAAAAATCACCTTTTTACACATCATCAACTCCTATTTTGAAGTGTTGTAAAGTCTTTTAACAAGATTTTACACTTTTCTAAGCATAATCTCCTTATTTATCCTTTTATTACGCTTTATTTGACCCCTTATGTCATCATATGACTTAATTAAGTACACTTTTTAATGTAAACCCGAAAAACAACATTAAATGCAGCTTAATTCCCGACACTTGTTTTAGGTCCTAGGTGGGACCCATTTTCCATGGGTGGCGAATGAGTCCTCCTTGGCCCCAAATTCAAAATATTTTAAATTTTCTTTCAGTTTTTTATTCAAAATTACTTGATGTTGGCCTATGATGAGGTATTAACGAGTTATTAAGCCATAAGTGTGTATAAATAAGTGCTTTTCACCTCATTTTTCATCTTCTTGTAATCTCCAAATCTCTCATCTTCTATCATCTTTTACATTCACCAATCTTCCATCTTAAGCCAATCAACTTAGGGTTTAATCATTTCAAAGCATTAAGAGATCAATTTTTAGACTTTCAAGGGTAGATTCTACATGTTATGTCACAGAATTTCAACATCAATCATCATGGCAAGGTAATCTATTCCATTTTTGTATGTTTCAATCCTTTCTTTCATCATTTTGGTTTAATTACCTAAACGAGGTTTGACCAAGGTAAACCCCCATGCCTTAACAGTCAACATTTCTCTTTCTCTTCTTGTGCGTTTACAGATTTAGTTCTCTTTGAAGCTTTGAAATCATTGAATATCAAGTTGCAAAGTCATTAAATTCATCCCTTCATCATTCAGGTCAAATAAATAACAAAATGTCACTTTTAGATCATAATTTGACAGTTTCAGAAGTGAACACCTCTAGTGAGCAGAAGTGTAGATCTAGCTCCACATAATCAAATCCTTATTTTGTAGATTCCAATAGGTGGAATAATTTTCCACCCATAGTTAATGAGTCCCATATGTGGGATTGAAAAGTGGTTTTTGTCATAATTTAGCTCCCGATAGTCAAAAACCTATTTCTAAAGCTTTTCATCAGAAGCAGGACTAATTCACCATACATGGTAAATCTATCCCAGTGGCCATCAACAGTAACTTTAGAAAGATTCTAGAACCTTCGAGTAATAGTAATCTACCTCCAGGTGGACTCTGATTAGTCTCATCAACTTCTATTCTCATTTGTTTAAGTTTCTAGTTCATACTTGCAATCAACATTGTGTTTTTCAACATCTTGCATTAAATTAGTTTACATTAATTTATTTGCATTTTTAAGCATTCAAACAAATTCCAAACACACTTCACATCCATTTCCTATCCATCCTTAGATTAATATTTAATGAAACCCTATGCATTTTGGCCTATCCTTCCCCTTTTAGGTGAAAAACCCTAAAGGAGCAAGGAAGGATTTAGGTGCCAAAATATTTCATTTCAATGAGGTGTGAAGGCTATGATCCATAGAGAGTTTGTTATCAACAATATTAGTAAAAGAGTTGGAAATCCCAAGATCCATGGTGAATGGTGTATCGTGGGATGACATGAGTCTTGAACTATGTCTCATAATAGTATTGCTAATAGGACACCAAGTTGTAAAGCTCATACAAGATTCACAAATTTAGTGTATACACCCAAAATGTAAAGAGGGTAAAATGCAATGCAATGACCTAGAATTCAATATGTAAATACAATTTCTAGATTCTAAAAAAGGTAATTTTTTGATGATACATTGCAAAAAGTTGAAATTCATGTCTTGTTTAAAAAATTCAATTTTGATATCACACAATGGACTAATGTTATAAAATTAATCTAAACATGATCAATTTTACTTAATAGAAAATATGTAAACTAAAACAAAAAATTGAAAAACAACAAAATTAAATGCATAAAGAGATTTGTTAGTGCCTAGAAAAAACGAAATGGCCTTGACAAGGGACACATTCACCCTAGGGTGAATGGGTCCTAGGTTATGGTTTTTAAAAGTGCTTTTACAAGTTTTTGAGATGATTTTTCTATGAATTTAATGTTCAATGCAAGTGTAAAATATGATAAAATGATAAAATAGGAAACTTAATTTGATGTGTAATTTTATTTCAATTTTCAAATGCAAATGAATATGATGCAATGCTATGTAAATGATATGCAAAATGACTAATTTTTTTGTAATTTTTCAAATTTAAAGAATGCAAAGAAGCAATCCTAAAACCATTAAATGAAATGAAAACTTAAATAAAACTAGAAACCATAAATGAGACTCAATTTAATGCAATGAAATGCAAATGAATTCAAGATCTAAATATAGGGTAAAGTCTCCAAAATTAAAATATTTCAATGATCAAACTAAGGTTCAACAAAATGAAATATAGAAAAAGAGGTTCACCAATGGAAATGATGGGAAATAGGGTTGATATGGATTGAAATGTGGAATGATGGACCTATTTCTCTAATTTCATTTAGGCATTTTGATCCAAAAAAATGAAATAACTATCAACAAAAATGAGAATCAAATCAAGTTGTGAATCTCTAAATTTCCCTTTTATGCAAGGAAAAGGCTGTGAGTCAAACAACACTTTGGGGAGAAAGATTAAAAATAGAAAATGAATTCCAAATTTTAATCTATAAAGTGCATCTAGAAGATTAAGCTCAATTCTGATGGAACCAACAACAAAATCGCAAATTTGAGAATGGGAAAGTGATGTGTACTAGTCACTAGAAGTGATTTTTTAAAGAAAACTAAGGACTCATTCACCCTATGGTGAATGGGTTCTTGCTAGGGCTCGTAAAAAATGGCTTTTGGGTTCTATTTTCTTGTGTTGGCACTCCTAGATTCCGAAATATCCCACTTGGAAAGCCGTAAATAAATGTTGTAGGCTAGTTTTCATGAAATTGCTAGTATGGTGACAATTTTGACAACTTTGCTATTTTTTCAATAGATCTTCCACCTAAAATCTGCAAACAAACATCAAGAGAGAAAAAAGATTGTTTGTTAGGTGAATGGGGGTTTTCCTTGGTCAAACCTCATTTTGGTAAATAAACCTAGTAATGAAATGAAATAGCATGAAGGAATGATGAATGAATAAATATAATGTCCCAAATCACCAAACCCTTGTTTGAACCTTGGAATATGGATCCACATCTTGCATGAAATGACTTCAATGGATGTAGATCTTGATCATGAAACTTGATTTGAAACAATGCCTTTGAATGGTTGATCTAAGTGGATACATGTCGTCAGAAATTGAATTTTTCCACATGCTCTATATTTCAACATCTTCTTGAAGATCTAAAAAAATAGAACCCAACACAACTTGAATGGGTGGAAAAGGAGCTTGTATGCTCAAGTTATGCTTGATCAAAGTTGGGGTCAAACCAGGTACAAAGGCCTATCAGAAAGGTGAAAAAAATCATCATCTCAAAAATTCTCAAAAGTGGCATCATGTTGAAGAGCTTGTTGCCATGATTCTGACAACATTTGTTTCATGTCAAATGGAGTTAGTATGCAAAAGTTATGACTAGTCAAAGTTGTGGTCAAACTTGGTCAAAATGTTGATGTGGTAGGTGGGTGATGTGGCATAGCTGACCTGATAGAGACTGACATGTGGAAAGATTAGATGGCACGGCATAAATATGGATTAAACCTTAATTATTAAAGGAAAAAAAGCATATGAGTAAAAAAAATAAAATAAGGAGGATCAAGTGGGATTTGATCCCTTAACCCATGCCTTAAAATCCTCTTGCCTCACCTTTCTCCATGATAAAAGGAAAACCCCTCTATATATATAAATCTTTAAATAAGATTTAATTCCCCTAAATATAATGTCTACCTTATAATAATATTTGAATCCTTTATGAACTTTTAAAAGGCAACCCGAATGCCTTAAAATAAGGGTTTCCAAAATATTAAAAGTTTAAGGATTTAATCAAGATCTTTTGAAAAAAGGCATTTAAAGATTGTTGAAAGGATTTTTATGATTACCTTGTAAAGCCAAAAACTATAAGGGCCTACAATTAAAAGGGGTTAGGATTTTTATGATTTTAAAGGAGGATTTTTATGATTTTAAATGTAGATTACTTTTATAAATAAGGAAGATTTTCAAAACTACATATGTACTTATGAGGGATTTTTGGAGATAGGGTAGTTTTTTCAAACCATATGGTTAGTAACCATATTGAAAAAAAAATTATGTATAAAAAGGGGGGAATTTAGGACTTGGGATAGCCAAGTGGTGACTTACAAGTGGTGATTTTTGTGAGAGAATTTCCTTTGTGAGAGTGAATTGGGAGAGAATTTTCTTGGAGAGTTATGATAATGAGTTGTTCATCTTTGTGCATTTAGAGCTTGAATTAAAGCTTGTTGTACTTGATAGAGAAGGACTTTTTGTAATTCATTATCATCCAAGGAGACGTGAGGAGACTTTGTAACTGTTGAAGTGCCTTGTAACCATTTTCTTGAGCTTAATCAAGGATTGGTCACTCTGTTGGAGAGGGACCCAGAGACGTAGCCATTTGGTGAACTCCATTAGAAACTTTTTGTTTCTTGTCTTCTTCCTTTTATCTCTCTATTATGTTCATAACTTTATCATTGCTTTTTCCATTTAAGCATTTCAGTTACATTTCAAGTTAATCATTTCAATATTGATTTAAAGACCTTTAATTTACTCATTTAAAATTTATTATTCACGTGCAACAGTCCTAGATCCTAACATCGGATCAAGTGATATCAGAGATTTGTTGTGACTAGTGTTTGCAAAGGTGAATGATAACGTGATCTAGGAGCTAGCAAGGTGAAGGAACACTTGCAGAATACAATCCTGAGATTGGTAAACAAAGAAATTTTCCAAGGATGGAAGGATTAGAAGCTGGAAAAAGTTCAGAGCTTGATGAGAAGGGTTTTCAAAAATATTTTCTTGAAATGAAGGTAATGGAAGAAGTTCTTTTTCAGGAAAGGCAGGAAAACATACAACAAAAGAAGTGTGTAAAATGAGATACTTTAAAGTAAGAGAAGCATGAAGATCGAAAGGAAAAAGGAAAAAGACTAGGAGGTGGTGATGAGCCTCCAGAAACTCCTTCTTCTCCATCTTCTCCTTCTTCTACTGATTCTACTTCTTTTAATCCTTTCAAGGGTGCACATAAGCCTAGAATTAAATTGGATGTAAAATTTGATGTACCTAAGTATTGTGGGGAATTGAATGCTAATAAATTAGATGATTGGGTTCAACAAGTAGAAGTCTATTGTAGAGTCCAAAATCTCTTTGATGATGCTTCTAGGATCTAGTTAGCTACTCTTCGGTTGGGAGGAACAACTCTCTCCTGGTGGGAGAGTAGAACTTTGGAAGAAATATCAAAACATGGTAGAGTCAGTTTAACTTGGGAAGAATTTTTTAATGCTCTTAAGAAGTTTTATCCCCTAGGCCATATGCAACAGTTAATGATGGATTGGAAATTTTTAGGTAGGGGAAAATTCAAACTATCCAAGAGTACACCCATGAACTCAGGAAAAGGACTATTGCATTGAATGTTTCATTGTACACCCATGATACCTTGCTTAAGTACATAGGTGGTCTTCACTCTTATCTAAGGAATTTCATTTTTGTTTTGAATCCTTGTAATTTGGATGAAGTATGTGTACAAGACACACACTAAGAGTCAAGAGGTAAGAGTACTTTCATTAATAAGTCTGAAAAGAAGCCATCTAAGCTTGAAGGTAAATATGAAGATAAATGAAAGAGGAAGAAGACAACTACAATAAAGAAGAAGGATGATAAGCTCTCATGTTGTCATTATGATAGGAAAGGTCATGATGAAGATCATTGCTGGCAGTTGCATCTAGAATTGAAGCCAAAATGATCTTGTAAACAAAAAGGTAAGAAGGAGTCCACAAATGTTATGGATCTTTGTTCAGAGTCTGAAGATGAAACTAATATAACATCAATGGGATTGAAAGGTAATCCTTCTAATGTTTATGTTGCTAGTTGTCCTTCTACTTCTCTATTTTATGATGTCCCTAAAGATAAGAAAAGAAATGAGCTTTTTCACATAAGGGTTGTTCTTAAGCATACTAAAATTGATGCACTCATAGATAGTGGATCTCAAGTTAACTTAATTTCTAAAGATTTTGTAAGGAACTTGAGATTGAAAACTACACAACATAAGAAACCTTATCCACTAGGTTGGGTCTACGAAAATAATGAATTATAAGTAACAAGACAGTGCATTTTGAGATTCACAATCACAAGTAAGTTTGTTGATGAGGTACAGTTTGATGTGGTTCCACTAGATATCTATGGGATAGTGTGGGGTAGCCCTTATTTATATGATCAAAAGGATATTTTCTATAGGGAATTGAATAATTATCATTTTCTTAAAGATGGCATCCAATATATTGTATATTCTCACATGATCAAGACTAGTAAATCTTTTGCAAACACAAGGCAGTTAAAAAGGGTGATTAATGCAAGTAAATATTTTTGTTTTATGTCTATTAATTTAGGTGGTTCTATACATGAACTTGAGATAATCAAGGCTAATCAGATATTGCAAGATACACCAACAGTACAACACGAGGAAACAATAAATGAAAGAATTGATGATCCAAGTCTGCAACTTTTGGTTGGGAATTTGGAAATTCCCTTTCATAAAAATGTTCCTGTTGTGAAAGATATACATGTTTTTGATTCATTCTCTTTCGTATCTACATTGTTATTCAACTTGATATTAGTCAGTGTTTATTGGTTAATGGTTGTAACATTTGATGTAGTTGCTTATGGAAATGATAGAATGATGTATGTGTTCAACAATGTTATTGTAGTCCTGATTGTGGTGTTGACATAGGTGTAGAAATGCATAGGTGATATAGACCAAGTGGGGAGGCCACACCCTCACTTAAATTCTGAATAAATGTAGCTTTTGAAGGTCCAAAAGCTCTCTAGTGGGGAGGATTAATCCAAGTGGATACTTGTTATCAAAAATTGAAGTGTTCCACATGCTCTATATTTCAGCATCATCTTGAAGTTCTTAAAAAAGAGAACCCAATACAACTTGAACGGGCGAAAAAGGAGCTTGTATGCTCAAGTTATGCCCGATCAAAGTTGGGGTCAAACTAGGTACAAAGGCCAGCCAAAAAGGTGAAAAAAATCATCATCTCAAAAATGGTCAAAAGCAACATCATGTTGAAGATCTCGTTGCCATGATTTTGATGATAATTGTTTCGTGTCAAACAGAGTCAATATGTGAAAGCTATGATCAGTCAAAGTTGTGTTCAAACTTGGTCAAAATGTTGACGTGGCTGGTGGGTGATGTGGCATAGCTGACCTGATAGAGACTGACACGTGGAAAGATTAGATGGCATGGAATAAATATAGATTAAACCATAATTATTAAAGGAAAAAAAATGTATGGTTTAAAAAGTTAAAATAAGGATGATTTAGTGGGATTTGATCCCTTAACCCATGCCTTAAAATCCTCTTGCCTTACCTTTCTCCATGATAAAAGGAAAACCCTTCTGTATACATAAATCATTAGATAAGATTTAATTCCCCTAAATATAATGTCTACCTTAGAATAATATTCATCCTTTATGAACTTTTAAAAGGCAACACGAATGCCTTAAAATAAGGGTTTCCAAAATATTAAAAGTTTAAGGATTTAATCAAGATCTTTTGAAAAAGGGCATTTAAAGATTGTTAAAAGTTTTTTTATGATTACCTTGTAAATCCCAAAAACTATAAGGGCCTACAATTAAAAGGGGTTAGGCTTTTTATTATTTGAAAGGTAGATTATTTTTATAAATAAGGAATATTTTTAAATCTGCATATGTAATAATGGGGGATTTTTGGAGATAGGGTAGTTTTTTAAAACCATATGGTTAGTAACCATATTTCAAGAAAAAATTTATGTATAAAAAGGGGGGAATTTAGGACTTGGGATAACCAAGTGGTGACTTAAAAGTGATGATTTTTGTGAGAGAATTTCCTTTGTGAGAGTGAATTGGGAGAGAATTTTCTTGGAGAGTTATGATAGTGAGTTGTTCATCTCTGTGCATTTGGAGCTTGAATTCAAGCTTGTTGTACTTGATAGAGAAGGAATTTTTTAATTCATTATCATCCAAGGAGATGTGAGGAGACTTTGTAAGTATTGAAGTACCTTGTAACCATTTTCTTGAGCTTAATCAAGGAACAATTACTTTGTTGGAGAGGGACTCAAAGACATAGCCATTTGGTGAACTTCGGTAGCAACTTGTTGTTTCTTGTCTTCTCTCTTTTATCTCTCTATTTTGTTCATCACTTTATCATTCCTTTTTCCATTTAAGCATTTCAATATTGATTTAAAGAACTTTAATTTACTCATTGTAAAATTTATTAATCACATGCAATAGTCCTAGATCCTAACATCAAATCAATGCTTGAATGGATCTTGAACACTACATCAACATATTAGCTCGAATAATATGCATGATGCAAGGAGGATTTGAAATGATAATGGGATATTGAATGTTGTAATAATTCTTCAATAATCCCACTTTTAAATGCTCTTAAAATTCTCTTGATCACACTTTGTCACAAATTTTCTAGAATGCTTGAAGACTTAGATTTACTAGGTGAAACACAGTGAAATGACCTCTTATTTATATATATGTTAGCATTAATTCCAAAAGTTCAAATAACACAATCCAAGATGTGAATACACCTTTGAAATCATTGAAAAACCATCAAAAACATATTTTAAATTTAGGTCCTAGGCCTATGTGAGGACCCATTCATCCTTGAGAAAATGGGTCCTAGGTCAGTCATCTAGGACAAACATTCTCCAATGTTAAGTGTTTTGTTTAGGAATTGATGAATGCCAGGTTTTTCCTTTTATAAATTGCAATTAATTAGGCTTAGATTTGAATTAAAAGGGCCAATTAAGGAATTGTAATTAGCCTCAATTAATTAATAAATCCCTATATTAGTGTGAAAGTGTAAAGGTAAACCTTACAACACCACAAATAAGACATAAGGTATGTGCAGGATCATGATGTGCCAAAAAGTGGCAATATGATGGGCATGTGGCCGATGACTTTTTTTTACCCAAAATTGATGAAATGAAAAGGGTTTTTAAATGAGATTCTTAGCTTTCCACCAATATAAATTATACTTTACTTTGAATTTAATAAGTAATTATTATTAATTTTCTATATGAATTGTGACTAAAGTCCTGATTCATAGGCTGATTGAAAAATATTTATAGCTTTCAAATGGTATCACATTTTTTGAATCCAAAATATGTGTCACATTCTATGTTTCACATACTATATGATTAAAAGAATAAAAATTGAATTTCATGAAGTTTTGACCAAGTTAAGGTGGTCAGATATACAATTTTTTATATTTTTTGAAAGTTGTAATAAGAAAATCATAATTAATTATTTACTTGGGAAAAAATTACAAAAATATATGCATCACATTGAGACATGAGTCTTATACTTATATCTAAAATCTTATAATTCTTTTTTATCATTTTATTGTGGTTAGGGTGGTGATACAGACACCTACTTCTTATTTTTTCCCTAAAATTTAAGTACTGGTGCATTGAAATTTCACATTTTCACCAAATATATATATATTTAAAAAAAACCTAGTAGTTTAGAGACTACATTCAATTTTTTACAGATTCTATTCTTACATATTTTTTAAATAATATAGATAACTTATTCAAATTTTTACGTCAAGTTGCCTAACTCTGATTTTTTTGATTTTTTTGCCACTTAAGGGCCTGTTTTTTCCATGATGATCCTGCACATATCCCACAATTAAGTCACTTTTAATAAATAAGGCCCTAAACATAATTTGAATATGTAAAATACACATTACATACCTAATTTAAGGCATAATTTGGCTCATTTTATTTAATATTTATTTCTTAAATTGTGAAAAAGGGATACTTTTTCCTACACTACATTTAGCCCCCACTTTAGTGAGAGTATGACCCCATGTCAAACTCACAATAAAGTATACATTCAAGACACTTATGTATGCAACAATGATAAAGATACTCAATCATACACTATCAAAGCCTAGGAGAAGAGGATGGTGGATCAAGCTTCGACTATCCCAATGCAATGTGGAACACAATTGTTTGTCCAAGGAATGGGAGGATCAAGCATTGACTATCCCAATGTGATGTGGAACACAACTGTTTGTCCTATTCATTCACAATAAGAAGACAATGTTCTTTATGCAAATGACGCATACTCTCACATGGGCTAATGGAACCTCAGGACATCCACTAGGTGAGCCCCCAAAGGGTGGAAAATGAGATAATCTTATTAGGCTTCCATACAATATCAATATATCCTCCTAAAAACTTTAATAAGGCACCATAATATTGCACTTCAAGAAAATAAAAATCTAGGTTATGCTAAGCACTCATGAACATAGGAAAGGCTCTAGTAGCAAGTAAGGTGTGTTATTCTTGGTGGCTTTATATATATGAGTTCATGCTTCACAAGGTTAATAAGTTGTATTATGCTAAATACTTATGAACATTATATATAGGGTTTTGTTCAAAGGGACCTTGCTTAGTTCGTGTAAGGTATTCTTCTTAGGGATCATTGCACATGCCTAATTTATCCAAGAGAGGAGAATTCTAGGATAAGACAATCACAACTTATGGAATGAAATGTGTAGCATCACCACCAAGAGGAAAAGTTGTATGCTAAGAAATATCACACTCTTGGAGGACATCAAACCCAGTGAAACCACCAAGAAAAGGACACATCACAAGAATAAATAAAATCACACAAAGAAACATGAGTGTTGATGTATGCACCCACTTTAAATGAATTGCTACACCATTTTTATGAACAATAACTTTAAAGTAGTTGATATTCGATGCTAACCATAAGGAGGAAATGAGAGTTTACTTAGAAATCCCTATGCCAAGTCATATGTTCCTAAATGAAGCTACATCATGAAAAGGGGAAGGGGTTTCCCCCAGAAATACATGAGGCACCTATGGATTTGGGGTCAATATATCTTTGCTACAATATGATTATAGAGCTTAGAAACATCATCATTCCCAAATTTCTCACAGAACATGAAGAATGACGAATAAAGAGCAAAATCATAGAAAAATATTTTGAGTCAACATGGAAGAGATCTAAATGTCTCCATGCCTTGCATCATCCCCAAAAGGAAAACACATGATAAGTGAAAAGGTAAATGTTTATGGCATAGAGAAGAATGCAGGTACATATAAAAGAATGTACATGAAGAGAGATATACATCAAACATAATAGTATGGGGGATCACATTACGAACATAAAATCACACAAAGAAACATGAAAAAGAAAATAAAGCAAGATAGTAGTAAGGCACATGCGAGTCAACCTATAGCAGGTCGTTTGCATCCCAATCTTATTCAATATATGCAGAAGGAAGAAAACAAGCCAAAGGGACAATGAAAAGTGTTGAACTAGGACACACAACAAGTTCAACACTCTTATTAGTAGAATCATCATTTAAGATCATGGAAGAGGAAAACATTAGATTTAGCTTGTTATGCACTTCCTGGTCAATATTAGCAATTTCAGCATCATCATCAAGATTAATCACAATGCGAGGTCTAATGACAATACCCATAGAATATTCTTCATGTTTATTTTGCGGTGAGGGTGAAGAGGCACAATGCCTTGTTGGAGACAAGTTTGGATTTTTATTTTTTTTGTTTAATGGTGAAAAGAAGGTTATAGCAAATATGAGGGGATATTTTAGAGCTCAAAGTGATGTGTACCTTGTTGCAAGAAGGATATTTTTAGGGAACAAAGGACTCATTCACCTTTAGTGGCCAATGGGTCCCTATTAGGGTTTTTGACACTAAGATCTAGGCTATTTTCCTTGATTTTTTCACTCTTAGATCCCCGGTTGTTAGCTCTTGAAAACCTATAATAATTTTTGTAGCTTTGTTTTCATGTTCTTGCACTATAAATTATAATCTTGCAACTTGATAACTTTTTAAATTTTTCTTTAAACATCTTCTCTACTTGATCTTCAACCTGTAAATTTGCAAACACACATTTAGGAGAAGAAAAAAATTGTTTGTTATTAGTGACTAGGGCCTTTCCTAAGCCAAACCCCTTGTAGGTAATTAAACCAAATGATGAAATAATATAATTTAAGCATTAACATGAAAGAGTGAAGTGTTGATACCTTGGGAGTTTTCTTGGAGTACAAATCCTCAATCTAACATGAAGTAGATCTTGATCCTGAATAAGATGTGAAACAATGCTTGTATGTAGATCTTCAATGCTACATTGACAATCTTAGCTCAAAAACATGCATGAATACTTTATGCCTTAGACATGATGAAATGATCTTGAATTTTTGCAATGAAACCTTGATAATCTACCTTCAAATTCCTTTGAAATGTTCTTGTAATGCTCTTGTGGAATCAAAAAATTTATAATGCATGAATACTTGGAAGTCTAAGATGAAACTATGTGAATTAAACCCATATTTATACTAAATCTAGAGATTAACCCCAAAATTCAAATAATTCAAGCCAAAACAGAATCTAGAAATGAAAATTATTAAAATTCCACCAAAATTAAATTCAAAAGTGGGTCCTTATTGAGGGAGGCCCACACCTAGGGTGAATGGGTCTTGGCACAATTTTCTAGGACATTTCCTTTGAGAGGTGAAAGAACATCAAAAACCCATGTAAAATATGAATAAAAAAGGGAGTCCTACTTGGAGAGGACCCATTCGCCACTAAAGGAAAATGGGTCCTAGCATAAATTTCTAGGGCCTTAATTTTTCCAATTTAAATGTTATGCAATTTGAATATTGAGTGTTGAGATGGATCATTCAGAAAGTGTCATAAATAAGGCTTAAATTTTAATTAAAGGGGCTAATTAAATCTAATTAACCACAATTAATTAATGAAACCCTAGATAACTGTGAAAGTGTGTTACAACACTTAAAAATGCATTAAATAGGGTACATTCTAGGAATATTTTATTAAAAAGGGCCCTAGAATTATGTGAATGTGTACAACACATTACAACATTAAACTTAGGAAAAACTAGGTTAATTCAATGAAAATTATTCCGAAATCACGAAAGGAAAAGGGATACTTTTTCCATTACTAAATTTCCCCCCCACTTTAGTGAGAGCATGACCCCATGTCAAACTCACACTAAAGTAGACATTCAAGACACTTAAGTACGCAACAATAATAAAGGTACATAGTCATACCCTATAAAAGGCCAAAAAAAAGTGAAAAATAAGGGACCAAACATAACTGTTCCAATGTGATGTGGGACAGGGTTGTTTGTTGATAATGTATGTTGCTCACTCTTGGGTAGTGGAACCTCAGTCTATCCACTAGGTGAGTTGTCCCAAAATATGTGTTGCTCACTCTAGGGTAGTGGAACTTTAGTCTGTCCACTAGGTGAGTTATTGCAATGAGGTAGTTTAATGAGAAAGGCATGCCAGTGTGTCAACTTCCCAATGTATAATGAGAAACTCATGCCAGTGTGTTGGCTTCTCATCATACTAACCATACCAAAGCTATCCTCCTCATAACTTTAATTAGGTACCAAAATGTAATGTTTTTTATAAATGCTTGTGAATGTCATTTTTGCAAAAAAATTGTTAAAGGGAATTTTTCTTTGTTCATGTAAGATCTTCTTAGGGAACATTATGCCTAATATCTCCAAGAGAGGACAAGTCAAGGATACCAGATCACCACTTATTGGATGCCTCGTTTGCATCATGCAGCAAAGGGAGATCATATGCTTAGAAATATTGCACTCTTGGAGGACATCAAACCCAATGACACCACCAAGAAAAGTACACGTCACAACGAAAAGGAAAAACCATGCCATCATATATTCCAAAAAATGTCATTGATGTATGCCTCCACTTTAAAGTTGTTGCTAACACCATTGGTGTGATAAATTTCTTTAAAGTATCCATTTTTTTCCCTAAGACATCAGAGATTTCCTCGAAAAACCCTATGTTGAGTCATATGTTTCAGAAATAAAGCTATGCCATGAAATAGGAAAGAAGAGTTTCCCACAAAAATACATAAGGGATCTATGGATTCGTAGTTAGTATGTCTTTTCTACAATGTTCTTAAATAGCTCAGAACTATCACCATTCCCCAAATATTCATAGAACTGGAAGAATGACACAAAAGAGAGTGAAAACAAAGAAAAATCCTTTTAGGTCAACATGGAAGAGAGATAAATGTCTCAACACCTTGCATCTTTCCCAAAAGGAAAACATAAGACAAATAAAAAAGATAAGAGAAAATATTTTGGGTCAACATGGAAGAGAACTAAATGTATTGAAACCTTGTGTCATCCCAAAAAGGAAAACAAAAGAAAAATTTAAAATTCTTATGACATAGAGAAAAAAGTAGGTACATATAGAGGAATTCACAAAGAGAGAGAGAGAGAGAGAGAGAGAGAGAGATACATCAAAAAAACATCATGGGGGATCACATTACACACATGCAATGACATGAAGAAAACCTGAAAAAGAAAAAGACTAGTAAGGCGCATGCGAGTCAACCTAAAGCAGGTCATCTGCATCCCAATCTTGATCGATATGAATGGAAGGTGAACAAATAGATAAAGGGACAACAACATGTACCAAGACTAGGACAAGGCTAACCAACACATGCCCCCATTGAGCGGAGGACAAGGATGAGCCAAGATGAGTGATGATATGCTGCTCCTTGTGATAAATAAATGATTTTCCATGAATGTATAACATGTAATAGTGAGAATGTTAGAATACTACAACTATTACATTACAAGGAGTAGAATGCATGCTTTAAAGGACTATTTCTATGATATAAAGTTGTTTAAATATTCATTGTAAAGCATGAAAATCATCAATACTATGTCCAAGAGTTCTATGGTATTGACGATGTGGAACATTTTCATCTCTAGGATATACTTTTGGCATTTCTCGCATGGGTGGTAATGTTATAAGTCCACAATGTAGAAGTATCTATAAATTCCTTTCAATTGCAATTGGTGGATAATAAAATTGTACTTTATTTAATTTGTAAGGCCTTTTATGCTTGCTAGATTCACCAATTTCCCTAGGTGGATATAGGGTAGGACTCAAGATGACCTTGTCTTCTTTATCATTGTCCTTAGGAGGTATTGGTTTCCCTTTAGGAAGGAGGACACTTATGTCGGGAGGAGGATCTTGATATCTTAAACCTTTTGTATCTTCAGCTAGTATTTTCTCTAGGAGTTGATGAATTTCATGTTTACTTGTTGTATCACATCCTTTTTTTCTTAAGATCGTGAATCCTTTGACATATGTCTCTTCAAGGTTAATTGATGTGTTGGTTACTTTCTTAACATAGGATGGTTGGATTTTTTCTTGACTAGAGGAACTAGGCTCACCTATTGTAAGGAACTCAGGCTCTGCTTGTGACTTAGTTTTACGGTTTAAAAGACTAAACATCTCAAGTTGTGTTGGTTGTTTCATGGAAGGATAAAAGGATGCATTAGAATCAAGGTTGTTAAGGAAATTTTTTATTAATTTATTCATGCTAGAATCATCTTCTCCAATGATGTCAACATCATGAGGAGGACATGCATTAGGAGTTGTGTGATCATGAGTGAGTTCAATTTCAATAGGGTCATTTCCAAAAACACAACTTGAAACATCAACCAAAGAGAACAAGGATTTCCACACATTTCTTAAACACTTATCCATTTTGAGAATTTCAAATGTAAACATAGTAATTTACTTATTACAGAATGCAATAAGCTGAAAATGAAATGTTAAAAATGTGATTTTTGGAATATTGACAATGCACTAAATGAATCAATTTAAGTTATATGCAATGAATTTGATGAAATAGTGTAACCGATGATTATGAGTATGGGTTGATTACACTTCATCCATGATGAATCAAAGCATAACGTAGCCACTAATACTCAATCTTCAAACAAGATCATTCAAATCAAAGATAGACTAAAAATTTATTGAAATGGAGCATTCTAAATATAAAAACATTGAAATGTTTATTCTACCTCATCTAAAATTTATCATGTTTTGGAATTGGTGTCGTGTTGATGTGGAACAATGAACCTTTCCCAATTCCCTGATCAGTCAGCCTGTTCCACTTGATTCTATTGAAGAGAATCAATGAAACTGTTGTGATAAATGGATGAAAACATTATTTATGCAAAATTGAACATGATGCAAGCTAAATTAACCTGATTTTATGCTAAAATTCATCTAATTCCAATTGCTCAACTAATCTAAGCTAATTTTAAGCTAAATGATTCAACCCATAATTTATAAACAAGCTATGATGTATTCATGGAAACCATTAATGGAATCTTAAAGCTAATATGCAACTTTAAAAATGAACTGAAATATGCTAAATATGAGTAAATTATGAGTGTGAGTGTTAGTGAATTCAAAAACATAAGTTTTCAATTGAAAGATGGAACCATTGTTCTCCAAATAGTGTTCTATTTATAGGAGAGAAAATGATAAATAGAGGGTTGAGATCAAAAGGATTAATCAACGGTCAAGGATGGAGGAAATAGGATGTCTAGATCATGAATTCTCATTAGTGCGTGAGAATATAGGATGAGATTTAATCAAGGGTTCGAATTTGTTCCAAACAAACAAACTTTTGACCTACACACATAGGTCACAAGGTAACTTGCTCAAGAGGTTTCAAGTTCATCTTGCTCAAGAAGCCAAGTGAAAATATCCCTTTTTCAAATGATTGGAGGAGAGAGAATATTCTTTTGGAATATTCTCATGGATGAGGAAAAAGGATATTTTGAAAATTAAAACAAAGTTTTAATTGTGCAAAAAGGGGATAAGGAATATTCCATGGGAGTATTCCCTTTTAGAGAAAAATTAGATTAATTGTTAATTTAACAAGGTTTAATCACACAATTAGGGTATTAGAAGAATTATAGTGATACTCATTAAATTAAATGATTTAATGAATGGGGGGAAGGTGATGACATTTAATTAAATAACTTAGGGTTATTTAATTAAATAAGATGACTTAGGGAATTAAATTAAATGGTTTGATTTATTTAATTTAATAAGATAAAATGTTAAAGCGTTAAAGGGGGAGAATTAACCCAATAAAATGCATTAGGTTAAAAGATGAAAATGATAGAATTAATTAATTATCTAGGATAATTCAATTAATTAAGTGAAAAGAGGATAGGTTTGAGAGGAAATGATGTTAGTATACCTGATTTGAGTGTATGATATCATTCAGGATATTTTTTCAATGTCTACATTTTCCCCTTTTTGAAGTGAGGTACTTGTTGTTGTGGTTCAAAGACTGATGCCCTTCAGATTAAAAAATGTTGCTTAAATCAAAAAATAAAACTATTATGATTTTTTAGATGCCCTAGTGCAAGGATAAAGCTGATTCCCTGCCCCCTCAAGAAATCAGGCATAAATTTTGAATTTTGGGTTGATTTCTTGACAAATAAAAGCTGCCCCAGGGGTCTAGAAAGGCTTTGGGATGCAAGAATAATGCTAAAAACACAAAAAATGATGCAAAATAAGGTTTTTATTGGAAAAAATTGTGAAAATGATGATAAACCTTAGCTTCAAGGTTAAATTAGGGAAAAAAACCATAATTTTCTAGCATAAATGAGCTAAGAAGGGTCACTTTCAATTCATTTGTGCATTCACACCTTAAGGAACTCTTTTTATTTAAGCTTTAACCTTCTGAAAAAAGGGAGTGACAAGAGCTCCCACGACACATTTTCGATCGAGTTGAAGAGTACCAGTGGCTCCCAGGCTTAGGATCACCGATATGTAACTCAAAACTTGATTTGAAATTTATCTTTTTGATGCATTTATTGCACATTAGAATTTAAAATTTGGTATTGTCGCTATATAGTGATGCCCATTTGAGAATCAGTGACACTAAAATGATTTTTAGTGATGCAATTTGTGATTTAAAATTAGGGTTTCCAATTTTAAATGGTGATGCATATGTATTTAGCGACACACTTCCTAATTTAAAAATTAGGGTTAGGGTTTTCAAAGTTTCATGATGCATATGTCTATAATGACATGATTTGTGATTTGCAATTTGAAATGCCTTTAGGTGTTACAATTTGAAATTTGAAATATAGTGATGCTAGCATGTTTTTTGAACTGAAAATTCCAAATTGAGTCAAATTTTTTCAATTTTTTGAAATCATGCACTTCATGAGTGTAGGAGGTCATTCCACTACTGATGCCACATGAGCATCATCCCATAGTTTTGGAGAGAGCAGTTGGTTTATACAAGCTACGCAAGGAGCACCTGAGAGATATTAGGTTATGGTATATTGCAAATATGCCCCTGTTTGGACTCATTTAGCTATGATGAATGCTTTGTGTGAGAGATGGCATAGTGAGACTTCATCTTTTCACCTCTACACTGGTGAGGCAATGGTGACCTTAGAGGATGTATGGTGGCTTCTGTGTTTGTTGATACATGACAAGCAAGTGATTTGTGATGTCGACACAAGATACGATGTTTATCACGAGGTGATGGAGATGGAGACCATCATTCTTGTTCACATATTGGCCTAGAGTCATATAGAGGTTGTGTGCCACATTCTGATTAATTATTGCATCCATCATTTCAAGTTTGGTCACTCTAGACTAATGGAGCAGAGGGTTCATTCCAGGATGGGGCCTAGCATGGCATAATGTTTTGTGTTGGAGGACTTTGCATGGGCGTCGATGATGTTGGTCTCACTATACCATGATTATTGGAAAAAGGCAACACTTGCTCTGCTTTGCTTAGGTTCACACCACACAGTCTTTATGTGCAAGTGAAACTGTGCATGATATCGATCAACCACTTTTTTGATATTCAAAAAACACATCAATAAACCTTCTTCATATCCCAAAATGATATAATTGATCATCTATACGTATCCAAGACTAAGGATTTAATTGCTACAAGTCAGCTCAATGAAACTTAAAAATATTTGTAACTTATCGGCTCAAATCATAAGTAAAATTTAATGCACACCAAAAATAATCAGCTATGACTTAGCTTGGACCCAAAACATAATGACCAAATAGAAAGATAATTGAATAAAATTTCCTTGATTATCCACAATATATTCTATCAATTGAGTTGGCCCAAAATACTGATAAATAGAGAATTTTGAACCAGATCTCTAAACTTACACAAAGCTTGGTACAATACACTAAGATTTTTGGATATCACATTAGATGTACTGATAGACCTCCCATGAGATTCACAACACAAAATAACAAATGGAAATTTGTATGTGCATCAATGGTCACCAAACAATCAGATGCTTTGTTCAACCTGACTATCCTCACTCTGACTATCGATAAGAGTGAATGATGTCATGTAGATCCAATTACTGACTAGGGTTGCCATCAATGAAAACACCAAAGCATAACTATAGTGTCTCTTGCTAACAATCTCCCCCTTTGGTATTGATGGTAACACTTAGTGAAAAATGACTAAGTGTCAAATCAAAACCAACATGAGCTTCAAAAAGAAACTTCAACCTTAAAAAAAACTCCCCTTATGATGACTATACATTTTTCACTGTGCACTTTTCCCCTTTGACAATAAATTTCAAAACAATATAGTAACTTACATAAGACTGAAAATATCTACAAAATCTTGCTTCATCACTCTCTGATTGTCACCACAAACCTTTTTAAGGCTTTCCAAAATTGTTATGTGACCACACATCAAATAGGATTGAGCTTCTACAGTTTCAAGATTCTCCAAGTCACTAACTGGTACAACAGCTTCCACTTCCTTCAAAGAACTCATCATTATCTTAATATTCCGACAAAGTTGTCCTTTGAATTCACTTACTCTCCCAACACTCTTGTCATTTTCATTCTTCAAGCATCTTCTTTTGTCAAGTATACTAGTTACTTGACCTTCTTACTAAACCACATCACCAACTAATGCATCAAAAGTAGCAGAAATAGTAGCTAACTGATTTTCCAAATCCTTCACCTTTTTCTCATTTCCTTCAGTAAATTTGGATAGAACCAAATAGGAATTATAGGATTTTCCTGGTTCAGATATAAAACTTTGAATGTTCTTCATGTAGGTAGCTACCATAATCTTATCCTTTGCAATTATTTCCTTCAGCTGATTGAGTCTTTTTCTATTAAACTCCTTTTGTACTTTATCCTCAGTAGATTTCTCAAGAAACTCAAATTGAGTACTTACAACATTTATGATCTTATTTAGCTAGCCGGAAGAGGATCTTGCTAGATCCATGACATGAGTAGGCATTAATTTTTGTAGGAATCCAGATGCAATATTTATAAATTCACTATCCTTTATGTGAGACTTTAGAATCTTCTCACTCGCCTTTGCTTGAGAAATTGATGCAACCTTCATCATCTAAATTGGGAACATAGTAGATAGATTGATTGAACTTTCAATGAATTCAGAATTAAAATCTTCCTACTACATTATCAAAGATCTCTTCACTACCTTGGTAGTGTCTCTTGCCTCCACTCTGATTTCCTAAACCTTTTCTATTTAAACCTTAGGCTCTTTTGAGACTGATTCCACATTGATTTTAGGAATTTTAGCCTCTTCATTTTTCTCCACCTTTTCCTCAGCTAGTACCACCTTAGGAACTTCAGTTTCCATAGGTGTCCTTGTAGGCTCCACACTAGGAGGAATCAAAATATCCTCTACTTCTGGAGGATCAGATACATTCATATTCTCATCATTCTAATTATCTTCCTCATTTACATTTACCTCCTCATTCACTTCCACATTTCCTGAAACATTTTCAGTATGCATTTCTTCAACATTAATTTTATTATTTGAAAGAAATTCTTCTAGAATTACTTTAGTTTCACAAACAAAAAAATCAATTCCACCGATCATGATTTTTTTCACCCTTGTCTTGCTATCAAATTCCCTTTTAGCTTTCTCAAGGAGTGAATTCATCTCTTCAATTGATATTTCTTAGCACAGATCTACAAATACTCTCTTCCTTATATTCTCCTCTTCTATTCTAGCACTTACTCTTCTTGATTCCAAAATGTCATACAAACTCTTGGGTAGGCCAGACATAATCTCAACAAGAACTTTATTAAAAATGTTCATATACTTTATTGTGGTTTCCTCTAGAACTCTTTGACCTGATTTATCAAAATTTTCATACAAATCATAGAGGGGCTTGAGATTGCCATCCTTGACAACTGCGTTCTCAACTTCATCAACTTTCATACTAGGTTTGTCAATTTTAGCCTTCTTATCTTTCTCATCTTTCCTGGAAGGTTTTAGATTGACAACGTAAGTTTTAGTAGCTTTTACTTCTTTCAAGACTTCTTCTGATTCAATTTCTTCATCTTCTAAAACATCCTTATATGTGCTTGTACTTTTGTTCTTCCTTTTACCAAAAGGAATATCTTGAGTTGGCTTTGCTGCATGGAAACTCTTGGTAGATCTGGTGTGGGCAGAGGATGCACTAGGACTAGTAAACTCTATTTTTACTTTCACTTCTGCTGCTTCTGTCTCATCTCTCCTCCTCCTTGTTTCTCTCAAATCTTCTACAAGAAAACCCATCCTTTCTACAAAATCTTCAGATTCTTTTCTTACTCTTCTGATTATCATTGGATTTCTCAACTCCTCATGAACTTGCATACTCTTCTCTGCATAAGATCCAAACCTCTCTTCTCCCTGATCCAGAGGTGATTTCAACAAGTTTTCAGCATACATCTTTAGAATATTTTCCTTTACTTCATATCCCATTGGCATTATCCAAACTATTATGGGATCAACAACTTCCATATAATTAGTCAAAATCCACCATGAAGCAGATAGTATCTTTTTATTATTCCATAATTGAAGTACAGATTATTTCCTTGGCATGCATCATATTCTGGAAGCTTTTGAAGTACCCCCAAAGGGTAGTGTTCCTGAGTTGATGATCACCCATTCTAAATAACTTGTTCCTTATCAAAACAACTATAGGCTCATCTTTTTTCCAAACTACTAACCCAGTGCCCTGAACCTCATTCATGGAATAGAAGAATAAACCCAATAGCAGATTACCATACTTGAAGGTATTATTCTTGTCTTTCTTGATTTTTCTCAAATTCTCCATCAACTGACTTCTGAGTAACTCCCACAAATCATATTTTGCATTTTCCTTTACTATTTCATAAGTTGCATATATAGTTGTACCAGATATAGAATTATCCTAGCTAGAATGATATATCTTGTAACCAATGACCATTGATGTGAATTTCATATCCAAATCAACAATGTCTTCTATAGTCATTTCCTTTCTATCCCATTTTGCACTTGTTGCCTCAGTAACCTTGTCATTCTATACAGATTTCAAGACTAGAAGTCCACCGGTGGAATTAAGACCTGTTACTGCACATATAACTTCCTTTATGATTTTGAATGGTATGTTTAGCCACATGAATTCATCATGAACATGGCTCAAAATTTATCTCACCCATTCATTTTCCTCAAATATGGGAAATCTCACAACTTGTGCAAAATTCTTCTCTTCTAGGGTTTGGAATTCCTACTTTACAATAAAATCCTCTCCAACTATATGATGGGGATATAGATTCATTATTTGAGAGGTTCCTAACTCTTCAATGTTCACATGAATGTATGCCCTAATATTTTCAGTGTGCAAAACTTTGTACGACATAGATGAAAATGCACCGAGAGGTTTAGTCTCGACGGAGTTATAAGGGTGCCATTTAAACTTAGGATGAGGTATTCCCTTAACTTCGAATACCAATGGATTTTCCATGATTGCAAATTCATAAATTCACAAGCTTTTTGATAAATACCTTTTCGTTAGATTGGTGTACGATTGTAAATTCTTCTTCGCACTTTGAATCTT
The DNA here is from genome assembly GCA_007258455.2 of Sequoia sempervirens. Taxonomy (NCBI): domain Eukaryota; kingdom Viridiplantae; phylum Streptophyta; class Pinopsida; order Cupressales; family Cupressaceae; genus Sequoia; species Sequoia sempervirens. The sequence goes on from VDFB02000017.1 coordinate 341,793,621, forward strand.
CCCACAATTCAGCAAGGTTTGCTCCAAGGCTTCTTCAAACTACTTTCCTTCAAAATGAAAAGTGACAAATAAAGGATAGGAGTGGTTTTTTATCATTCGCACAACTAACACTTTTGCTAGAATAAATTCCTTAACCCAAGTATATAAAGTTACTTTATTTTATGCATAGGAAAGATAAACCTTCTACAGATATTCTAAACTACATAATACCTTCTTAAATTGGTAGAAAAACATCTGGAAAGAATAGATCCACCTACTGGACTGGTCCACATTCTAGTACCAATTTCCTACAGGGGGTTAAAGAATTTTTCTGACAAATCCCCCTAGGCCAAAGTCCTAAAACTAATTCCCAAGGAAATTACCAGACGCGAATTCTGGTGCAAGCACATTTTCTTTAGAAGAGGGTTCCTTCTTCACCCATTTCTTCTAAATTTTCTTCCTAATCACATCTGTAGTGAATTTCCCTTTTCCTTTAACATCTTGTTGTTTTCTTTGATTTACTAGACTTCTTGTGTTCCAACAAAATCTAGGAGTATGACCAAATTTTTTGTAGGCACACAACATTTCTCTAATCAGACCAACTGTTCCACTAATTTTTCCTTGATCTATAGTGGTTAGCAATATTCCCAAGTCCATTTCATGCATAGCATCTAACATCTCTATGAAATTTATTCATCATAGCTCTGCATTCATCTAATTTATGACCAGACTTGTTACAATTAAAACACTTCCCTAAAAATGATGATCCAATTTGATTAATCCTACTTCTGCACTAAGAAGCCATGTGTCCAAACCTATTACAGGTAAAATAGTAACCATTGAATATATGAGCATTCAGTTGTCTTACCAAATTTCTTTTGGCTCCATTCATCTGAATTCCTTGCTAGAATCTTCTTTGTCCAAAATTTCTTTGTCCAGAGTTCCTGTGTCCAGATTCAAAACTTTCACCTTCCTCATAGCCAAGACCTTGCTTGTCACCATTATTCCTCTGACCTTTAATTAGTTCATCAAGCTTGGCTAAGATTTCTTTGAATTTCTCCTTGTACTCATTTGCAGCAACAAGTTCATTTCTGAGATCATCAAGTTGTGTTTCAAGCACTTCCTCATTGTTTTTAAATTGTTCCAATTCATTGTCCAATCAGTTGCATTGTTCATATTTTTCTTCTAATGATTGAGCAAGATTTTATTCATTCTTCTTTCTATCTTCAATCTCCTTGGTCATCCTCATCATGGTAGATTCCATTTCATGCTTTAGGACAACATTTTCTCTAGAAAACTTTTCACATTATTCTATTTCCTCCTTTAAGGCATGGTTGATTTGTTCATCTTCCATGATTCTATTCTTCTGTTTGAGTTGATCACATAATTCCTTTCTTTTCTCCCTTGATTCATTGATCTTGTCTTTCAATGACTGGATGAACTTTTCTGCATTCTCAAGATTTTCTTGTAGTTCCTAGTTCTAAGATTTTGACTGGTCAAGATCATCCAATGCCATCATAAGTTGTTGTTGAAGACTACTTGTATCCATTGAAAATAATTTCCAAAATATCCCCAAGTTGTTAGACCTATTTCGAGGAACTAGCTCTGATACCAATTGTTGGAAATGAGCAACACTAAGAGGGGGGAGGTGGATCAGTGTTCTACAAAAATTAACTTTATTATTCTGATATTTAATCAACTTAGAACATTCAACCAAATGTAATATGTAGAAACAAAAAGCAAGCAACCATAACACCATAACACAAGGATTTTTATGTGGAAACCTTGTTAGGGGAAAAACCATGATGGATGGCCAATCCACAATAAGTTCTGAGCATACCCAAAAGAAATATTACAAAATGAGAATGAACTTGCATTTAGGCACATTACCTAGAGCTCACTACTCAAAATGGGAAGGATCACTTACAAAGATTTGGATTAGATCCAAGAAAATGAACTGAGGGATTAGCATCTACAAATGCTTGATTATAGTTCCAGTTAGGCTCTGATGTTAATCTTTTGTCCTTTTGACTGATCCTAAACTTCTTCTTTGCTCTGCTTAGGTTCACACCACAAAATCTTTATGCGCAAGTGAAACTGTGCATGATATCACTCTACCACTTTTCTGATATTCACAACACACATTAATATACCTTCTTCATATCCCAAAATTATATAATCAATCATCTATATATATTTGTGACTAAGGATTTAATCGCTACAAGTCAACTCATTAAAACTTAAAAATATTTGTAACTCGGCTCAAATCATAAGTAAAATTCAATGCACACCAAAAATGGTCAACTATGACTTAGCTTTGACTCAAAAGAGAATAACCAAATACAAAAAATAAGTGAATAAACATTCCTTAATGATCTACAACATATTCTATCAACTGAGTCGGCCCAAAATACTGATAAATAGAGAATTTCCAACTAGATCTCCAAACTTACACAAAGCTTGGTACAATGCATTGAGATTTTTGGATATCACATTAGATGTACTGATAGACCTCCCATGAGATCCACAATGCAAAATAAAAACTAGAAATTTATGCATGAATCAATGATCACCATATTGTTGGATGCTCTATTCAACCTGACTGCCCTTAGTTTGACTGCCAATAGGAGTGAATGATGTCATGTGGATCCAATTACCGACTAGAGTTTCCATCAATGACAACACCAAAGCATAACTACAATGTCTCTTTCCAACAATGATATGCACAACTTTGTCTATTGTGATGATAGAGCCATTAGCGCAAGGGTGACCTTGTTTCACATTTGGGCTTGGGACAATATATTTGTTCTTCGATCAATTTTACAGATGGTTGATATTGAACTAGATAATTCCATGGTTTAGAGGTACAAAGGTGCTATTATTCTATGACACACAGAGAAGATTAGGCTCCCATACTAGCAATGGGTACTGGATGACATGATAGTGTTCAGATGGTGACCCTGGCTAGATGTCGGGTGGTTTAATAATGAACAACAACTATTTTTTTCCAAAAAGACCTAGTACATGTAGGGTCAAGATCATAAAATCATTGAGAGATACTTGCTAGATAGAGTGGCACGATAGTTCAAAAAGCAGGAGCACATGCCTGATGATGATTATAGAGAAATTTTTATGAGGTTTTCTCAAGAAGTTCCCATATGGGGACCCACGATTCTATATTTGGAGGTGGTGGAGGGTTTGAGATAGTTGGTGGCTCAACCATGGGCCTATGACCAGGGTCAGGAAATCGCATAGACGATGACTACTTATGTTGTGTGTTTTACATTGCCCCAGAGGTTGAAAGATCTAATAGGAGCTCCTCCACAAGGGAGACCCAGAGGGAGGGGAGCACACAGGGGAAGAGGATAGGGATAGGGTGGTTAGGGAAACCAAGATGGATAGATTTTGAGGGCCCCATCAATTTTACAATAGCCTCCTCAATATCTTCTACAACAACAATCCATACAACCACCACCATTAGATGCTAGAGATATTTAGATTTAGCAATTGTAGTAGTAGGTACAGGTTTTGATAGGCGAGCGAGATCAAGCCCACCAACATATTTTGGCTATTACTACTAAGTGGGACCAGACCAAATAGTAGGTGGTAGTCATCATAGTAGAGAGAGACCCTGTGAGACAACAGGTACAAGCTATGACTATTGAGAGGGATTAGGAGTTTGGTTGTTGGTAGCCGATAGAGGCAATGACATCAACACTCTGGGCAGGACCACATCCTTCGGGTTGTATAGAGAGGTTGTGATAGAGGCATCCTATTATAGGATGCATTATCACAAGGATATCCCCCAGCCACTCAAAAGACTTGATTATTTGCAGTGGAGAGATTCACGGCCTAAGCATGAGAATTAGCTTGAGAGGCAAGCCAAAGAGGGGAGCAACCTTTAGGGCTATCTAGAGTGTAAATTTTCTTTTTAATTTTTTTTCCCTATTCTTTGACACAAATATACATTGATGGGATCCTTTTTTATAGCCTCATGGATATTGTATTTATGATTGATATACATAAACTGATCTAGATCTTGTACCATGACATTTTCTTTTTGATATATATATTATACGGATATGGATTCGATATGATGTGTTCATCTTATTTCATGATTATATGTATGGATGCATTGGATGTGATATGCTTATATTTTATCATGTATGGATGCACTTTCTTTATGTATGTCTATGTGATATACAATGATACATGAGATGCAATGATATGGATGGATGCAATGTTATATTCATTTTCATTATATTTTCATGATATTCCATTTGATATGATATGATATACAAATGTTATGCTATGATTATGCATGCGAGTGTTATCAATGCATTTTTGTTTATGTATTTTCTATGTATTTTTATGAGATGAATATGTATGCATATGGATGTATGGATGGATAATATAGATGTTTGTGCCTTATGATATGATATGAGATGTATGCTCCTGATATATGCAATGATTTCAAATGCTTAGAATAAAAATTCTATATTATTCGTCACAACTTAAATGATAATGCAAGATGGATGCATTAATGATGTTTTTGTTGACTTTCATGATACTAGGTTAGCATAGAGAAAATATAGAAGAGACAAGATTATTTTCCCATTGATATTGATTATTGCTTCAAAAGATCCAACATGTCTATAATCCATTGAGACTTTATTAGAGATGGTGATGAGAAATGCATGATGATGATGAATGCGGGATCATGATGTGCTCATATTTCAGTATTTGGATTTTCCGTCATTCCTTATTATTTGATAACACATAGACATGATGCATCAAGGTATTGATAACCAAGATGGTGTTGTATCTAGTGTAACTGACTTTGACTCTACAAATAGATAGGATAGTTCTTGTTCACATCTTGAATTACGGAAACCTCATCGAAATGTAAGCTAGAAGTTTAGAACATATTAGGCCAAAGCATACACAATAGTCAACAACATACCCCAAATAAATTTTCTACACACAAATAAGCAACTATGCACCAAGATTATTTTACAAGAGTACCCACAAGCGCAACAAGTGAAAGATAATGATCGATGCCCCATTCCTTTCTCTATAAATCATTTTAATAGACATCATTGAGAGGTCCTTGGAATGGGTCAATAAGATAAATCATAAGAAAATATCAAAGACAAATAGTTAGTGTTATCTATATCTCTTTCCAGTTTATTTTAGCTAAGGGGATGCCAGATACTGATGTCCATCGCAGGAAGGATACATCCTAGGACATGTTGATCAAAGGTTGTTTGATGTTGGATGATGATGAGCTTTATGGTAAGCCATTGATATAAAATTCACTGACATATTTACCTATGATTTTGACTTTAGATTTCAATAATTAGGTTTTCACTTTATGACTTGCTATGTTTTTTTTGTATTTCTTTTCCTAAGGGTTAAGGTGAAGATTGATTTATCATGGATGAAGGTTTATTATAGGTGAAAGCAAGATGGGATGGGTGGTTTTCTATTTTTTGGAATATTTTAATGTTTTTGGTATTTTATAAATGTTTTGAGGTTATTTTTGGTCTTTTGGAAGGTTTATATGGTGTTTTTGTTTCTAGATTATTTGAGGTTTTTTAGGGTTTTCTTGAAGATATTTGAGGCTTTTTAGGTCTTTAGAATGTTTTCTAATGTTTTTGGATTTTCAATTTTCAATTTTTTTTGAGTTTTTAGAGTTATATGGATGTTTAGGAGTTTTCTATGCTTTCCAACCAAGAACCTAACCTAAAGACCTATCCTAGGGGTCTTGGGGGTTGATCAAAGATAAGCCTTGTCTACGTTATACACACAGAGACCACGTAGTTCAACCAAATCAACTTATTAACAAGATGAAATATGAATGGTTTATGGAATTCTAGTTTATATGACGAAATCCTAAAGGACCGACTTAGTAGGATTTTGGATGTTTTTTTAATTTTTTAATGAACATTTTATGAATTTTTTTGGTGTTTTTGATGAAATATTTTTGATAACCTCAAGATATACAAGAACCTGATATGATCCATTTAAAATTTCCCCTAGTGTTACATGTTAGAATACTTCGATAAAGGTAGGACAACCTAAACTTTGGAATATGCCAAGTAGTACTAAAGGGATTGCGATACTTCTCAAAATTAAGCTATGATAAGAACATGAATAGGTGAAAGATGTGATGGATGATGATGCAAAGAATGATAGGATAAGGAGCCAAAGAATAGATGGAGGTGCTTTTATTTATGTGAGGTACCTATTTGCTAGGTTTTCACCAAGGTACTTGCCCAAAGTTCCACTAAAGTGGTTTTCACTAGAGGACAATTATTATTTTTTTTTTCCAATCCTTTTTCTCATTTTTTTGGATTTTGATCATCTTTTGGTTTTTTTTGTATTTTCAGATTTGCACCCTCCAAGAGTAGCCATAAAAAATTAAAAAATGAAAGTTGTTAGTTGGTTCCTACAAGGGTTCACCTTTAGGTGTTGACAATTGGTATGCTCCCAATCCATAGCTTGTTGTGACAACAAAGGGACTCAACTAGTTAGGTTCAAACTTTGCTTTACTATCTTGATCTGGAAGATTCTTCTGATTTTGTTTGAGAATAATATCCCCTACTTGGAAAGAACAAAATTTGATCCTCTTGTTATAGCTCTATTTCAGTCATTTTTGATATACTTGTAAGTAATTAAGGGCAATGAGACGATGCTCATTCAAGAAGTCTAGTTCATTCAGTTGAGATACTATGTATTCTTCATCGATGATCAAGTTTTGTAGTGAAACTCACGATGATGGGAGCTCAACATCAATAGGAAGAATGGATTCTAATCCATAGACTATGGAGAAAGGGGTTGCACCTATTGGTGTGTGGATACTAGTTTGATAGGCCCAAAGAGTGGGATTCAACTGTAAATGCAAGTCATGCCCAGCTTCATTGAACATTTTCTTTAGTATTTTCAAAATACTTTTATTTGTAGCCTCAACTTGACTGTTGCCTTGGGATATAATATAGGGTAGAGATTCGGTGTTGATTGTGAATTTTTAACATTAGCTCTTTCACATCCTGATTCTTAAAGGGGGTTCCATTATTTGAGATGAGAGTCTATGGAACACCATAATGACAGATTAAGTAGTTTAGGATAAATTTAGAAATTTTATTCCCTATTATGTAAGTCATAGGAATGACCTTGACCCAATTGGTAAAGTATTCAATGGATGTATTGATAAAATTGTGGCCATTCGATGAAGTTGGGGTGATTTTTCCTATGAGGTCAAGTTCCCATTACGAGAAAGGCCAGGGTGTGATCTGGGTTGCAACTCTTGAGCTAGAGCATGAATCAAATCCCCATGTTGTTGACATTAGACACACTTTTGAACATACTGATGAGCTTCCTTTTCCATGGTTGGCCAATAGTACCCCATCCTCAATAGTTTCTTAACTAACATCATACCAATAGAATGGGAACCACATATTCCATCGTGTACCTCTGTTAAATTGATCAAGGCTTCCTCTTGGTTAAGACATCATAGAAATGTCCCTTCGATGCTTCAACAGTAAAGGGTATCACCTAAGATCATGAATCGAGATTCCTTTTTAACAAAGGTATTTTTAAGGTTCGAGGTGATATCAGATGGGAGGGTTCCTCTACTTAGGCAAGTAAAAATATCATGGTACCATGGGGATCTAGGATGAACAATGACACACATGAATTCTGATTCAGGGATCTCAAAATTTTGTACAAGAAGTTTTTCTACCAAGAATTCATATTGGAGGATGTTGTCTGACATGTCTAGTAGTGATCCGATTCTTGCCATGGCGTCTGCTACTCTATTGTTCATGAAAGGAATTTTCTTAAAATTTATGTCTATAAAAAGCTCCTTGAGCTTATCTACAATCTTTTTGTAAGGAGTGAGCTTGTCATCCTTAGTTTGATAGTCATCATTGACTTGTTTGATAACCAACTATGAATATCCATAGAATTTCATCACTTGTATCTACCATTGAACTACTATCCTTAAACCTATGATCAAGGCTTAGTACTTAGCAATGTTGTTAGTATAGGGAAATGGTAGCCTGCATGACTTTGGAATGCAATCACCTTGAGCATTAATGAAAATAATCCTCGCTCTTGATCCATGTTGGGTGAAAAATCAATCAAAGTACATATTTCAGTGAGTTATGATATTGATAAGGAACACTGATTCAACGGGGAATTCTGATATCAAAGGGTTCTCAGCATAGATAGGTGCTTCTATTAGTTAGTTTGCAATCACTTGTCCTTTGATTTCCTTGCATTCTACATACTCTATGTCGAACTCTGTTAATATCATCACTCATTTTCCATTCGTCCCATGAGACTTGCTTTGGATAATAGGTATTTCAATGGGTCAATATTTCAAATGAGCTTGATTTGATGTGACAGCATGTAGTGTCTAAAATTTTGTGAAGCAAAAAATACTGCTAACCATGCTTTCTCAATGGGTGAATAGTTCATTTCGTATCCCACCAAAGTCTTACTGATGTAGTAGATAGCCCTTTGCTTTCCATTTTCATCATGTTATGCGAAAAGAGCTCCTAGTGCTACTGGTGTTCCTAAGATATATAGGATCAAAGGTTTGTTTGGTATCTGTGGCATGAGTACTAGAGGTGTCAATAGATAGTCTTTGATCTACTAGAAAGCTTTATCACATTTCTCATCCCACTTTAAATTTATTTTGTTATGGAGGGGATGCGAAAAGGGGTGTATCTTGTATGATAGTTGTGCTATGAATCTTCTAATGGACTGCAATCTTCCTTGTAACCCTCTTATCTACTTTAGTGTTTGTAATGGTTCCATTTCTAGGATGGATTTTACCTTTGTTGGATCAATTTTATCCCTCTTTGTGTGACAATGAAGCCAAGGAGTTTCCCGGATGTAACTCCAAAGAAATATTTTTTTGGATTTAGCCTTACTTTGTATTCTTCCAACTTGTCAAAGATGGGTCCTAAGACTTCTATGTGCTCACTTCTTTTCTTTGATTTTTCCAAATTATCATCCACATAATCTTTGACTATTTTGTGGATCATGTCATGGAAGATGAGGATCATTTCTTTTTGATAGGTTGCTCCTGCATTTTTTAACCCAAATGGCATTATGTTCTAGCAATAGGTTCCCCATGGATAAGTGAACGTAGTTTTGTGTTGATCCTCCTTGGTGAGTATGATTTGATTGTAGCCTGAAAAAACATCCATGATCGACAACATTTCATGCCTATTTGTTAATTCTACAATGAGGTTAATATTAGGAAGAGGGAAATCATCATTCATACATGCCTTGTTTAAGCCCCTAAAATCAGTGCATATTCTAATGCCCCCGGTGGGTTTTGAGACTAGTACTAGGTTTGAAACCCACTCAAGATAGTCTATTGGTTGGATGAATCCAACCTCAAGAAGCTTTTGTGACTCAATTTTGACCAAGAGTGTTATCTGAGGGTGCATCTTTCTTAATTTCCACTTAACTAGCTTACCCTCAGAATAAACTGCTACATGATGCACAACCACTTCTGGGTCAAGGCCCTGCATATCTATGTATGACCATACAAAGTTAGCTCTTTTCTCTTTCAGAAACATTGCTAGGCTCTTCTGTTCTTCATATAACAAGGAATCGATATAAAAAGTGATCGTAGGTGCTTCTTTTGTTCCCACATTGGCTAGTGTGGCATTTTATGCTTGCACTGTTGACTTCTCTGGATGCATTGCACTAAGAGGGAGATTGAATCCCTCATCCTTGGGTGCCTCAGAGAGGTTCTCACCATCAGATGTATCCATTTTTTTACTATTTTAGGATTAGAGAGTTCCACCATGTGGTTTTCACTCAAGGATCTGCATGTTAGTTGCATTTCATTAATTTTTTGACTAATGGATTCAATCATCTACCCATAGTATTCCCTTGTGTTGAGCTCTATGTCAAAACCTAATTTGTGATCTACCCATGGTAAGTTTTCATGGAGTACCATTAATTCTGAGATCGCTTCATTTTTTTTAATAAATCAAGAATTGGTGGTCCTTGTTGGTCCATGTCAATGAGCTATTGGTAGACTAGGTGTATTTTAGTTGGTTGACTGTGCAAAGTAAAGGATATAATGGATATCATGAAGAAGGATTTTTTTTCAAACAAGTATACAACATCAAGGGGGGATTCATCTAAGGTTATATCACGTGATGGAGGTAATAAAGAGGAAGCCTCAACCCGTTTAGTGGAAGTGCCTTTTCAAATAAGGGTAATATTTCTAGTAGTACAATCTAGTCTAATATTCTTTAGTCTTTTCTCAAGAATGATGGGTTCTAGTAAACCATTATCATTCTATCCTATCATATTTTTCTTGTTATATTACATTCGCTTCATGAGCTACAACCCTTTGTTATCATCATCCATGGGAAGAGTGGAAACAAGTTGTTCATCCTAATAGAGGAGTTAGAGATATCATCCTCATTAACATCTTCTTGATTCAAATCCCCCCTTTTGGTGAAGGTAGTAGTTACCATTTTTATAATTTCAGGCCTTTTGCTATTAGATGTAGGTTTCCCATGAGATTGAGGGGAAATAGGGAGATCTCCTAGGACAAAGGTGTCCTTCATTAGCTTGTAGTTCCCATAAACATCATCTTGGATCACTACTTTAATATCAGGTATGTTCTACACAATGGGTGGATTTGTTTTAGAAGTAGATACAAGAGATGATGGGTCAAAAAATGAGGTAGAAGTCATAGGCCCTTTGTAATTCTTAGGTATTTGGGGGATTTTATAGAACTTGGCTTCAATATTTTTTCAATAGTAAAAGGGTTCAGGATCTCCATGGATAGTAATCTTTGTACCCTCAAAAGAAAACTTCACACATTGATGATAAGTTGAGGTTACATCTTTTAGAGCATGGATCCAGGGTCGACCAAGTAGGATTTTATAGGGAAGATCAAGATCTAGCACTTGGAACTTAGTTTCTACAATGAGATGGCCCACATGGATGGTAAGTGCAATGATACCTTGTGATACCCATTCTTGGTCATCATATGCTCTGATGGTGGTACTCTTTGCTTTCTCAATAGTATCCTTTGAATAGCCTAGATTTTTGATTCATTGAAGGGTGCAAATGTTCAATCTAGCACCTCCATCTACTAAGACTCTTTTAGCCTCATTCTTATGAATGATGACCTCAAGTTGTAAAACACAATTGTCAAATGGCTATGATGGTAGGTCTTGCTTGGAGAAGGTGAGAAGATGATTAGTGATATGGCCTACCATTGCTTGAAACTGATCAGTATCAATATCCTCAGGAATAGATGAATCTGATAAAGCTTTCTCCAATATTTCCCTATGCATAAGTGATAGTCTTAATAGTTCTAAGATTCATATCTGAGTAGGGGTCTTCTTAAGTTATTCTACATTATTATACTTGCTTGTGCTTGTTGTTGGCTGAGTATGTTGTTCCCTAGATTGGGGTGGGACTCCTTGGATGGTGAGTTTACCATGTCATGTGGTGACTCCACACTCTACACTATGCCCTTTTATGGTGATGACAGTGATGACACTATCATAGGAAGAAAGTACATTGGAATAGGTGTGTTGTATGTTTGTGTAATAATTAGCTTTCTTGTTGTTGTTCACTTTGTTATGATCAGGAATAGCGTTCTTTTATATCTTAGGATCTTGATTCTGAACTAGTACCTCAAGAGATATGGTGTCATTTTCTATGAGGTCTTGGATAATGTTTTTAAACCTCATGCAGTTTATTGTTTTGTGTCCTTTGATTTTCTAGAAGTCACAGAGATCATTCTCGTTGTACCAAGATGGTTTCTCTTATGGTTCTTGGTAATTTTAAAATTTGGGAAGTGTTATTAAATTTTACTCTACCAAATTCTTCATGATGGTTTCGATAGGTTTAGATAATTGTGCGTACTTGCATTTAGGATAGTTGTTCTTGTTGGTGTTTCACCTTTGTTGCATGTTGATGTTGTTGATATGATTATTCTGAGGAGGTGTTTTTTGTTGCACCATTAGTTGGATGTTAGAAACTTGATTTTTGTTTGGTCTAGGACCACTTAGGACTACCTTAGCATCTACCGCACCATTATTTGTTATGTTCTTGTTCTTATCCCAGACACAAGGCTTCTCATTTGAACTAATTGATGGACGGTTATCTTTGTAATCTTGAGTATTTCATTGTGAGATTAGAGATAATTCAATGTTAAGGGATCTAGGTACAAGCTCATCATAAGATGTGATGCCTTACATTTTTAAGTGGTATGATAGATCTGGGTCTAGATTTGCTACAATTATTCCTACTTGTTTTTCATCAGGAATAGGCCACTTGCTCTTAGTAGCTCTCTGTCTCCATCATTGTAAGAAATTGGAGAAAGATTCTCCTTTGTTTTTTCTGAGTGTGTAAAATTCTTGTACACTCACATCCATGTCAAGATTAAAGGAGAAGTGATTAATGAATTTATCAATAATTTCTTGGAAAGTTTTGATTTCGAGAGGTAGATGAGAAAACCAATCCATTGTAACACTTGTTAAACTTCAAGGGAAGAGGCACATTACATATGAATCTTTGTAAGCCACCTCCATACACATGATGTTACATTATTTGAAATGGTACATAGGGATCCCTCTCACTTTGTATTTATCAAATTTGGGGATATTGAATCCAGGGGAATGGTACCATTGCGATATTTTGATCAAATGGATAGGGACATAGATTTTGTGTATGGGACTCTTTGTCTTTCCCATTCAAAGATCATGCATTTCTTGTGATAGCACTTTAAATTGTGAAGCTATATCATCTTATGGCTGTGGTGGAGGAACACATGGTGAGATGATGAATGAGTTGTATGTGGTATTTTGATATGATAAAGTGTTATATGGGGTGTATGGTGGTATGTGATTCTATGAGGGTGATTGTGGTATTCATGTATATGTTCCCAATGTGTTTGTATTGATGATTTTTTGTTGACGGTTATAGTAGGAACCTTCTTGTTGCACGATCAGTTGACGTTGTCAGACATACTGTTACGCTTGTTGGCCTGCTAGGGCTGATTGTTGTTGTTGTGCTACTAAGGCAGCTTGTTGAGATTGTTGTTGTTATTGTGCTGCTAAGCCTACTTGATAAGGCTACTTGTTGAGCTTGATGTTGTTGGTGCCCTACTAAGGTTGCTTGATGAGCTTGATGTTGTTGTTGTGCTAAGATTGATTGATTGTTGTTGTTGTTGTGTTGCTTGTTCTGCTACTAAGGCTACTTCTTATTGTTGTTATTGTTTGGTTGCTGGGGTTGCTTGTTGTTGTTGTTGTTGTTGGATGGCTTTCTGATAAGCTTGTTGGGCTTCTTGTAAAACTAGGGAATGCACTTGTAATGTAGGATCAGGTGGTTGTTGGGATATTTGAGATGGATTGTGAGTGTTGATGTGCCAAGTGAGTACTAGATTGTTGATGAGAGGTGGAGGAATGTATGTTTGGGGTCGTAATTTATTTTTCATGATGAAGGGGACTATGGGGAATGATGAGGATGATGACATTAAATTTTGTGATGGTAATGACATGTTAGGACCTTGAGTCTACGATTTAACATTATTCCCTTCTCCTATGTCTTCGGGATTTCCTTGTGCTAGAGATGTAAACAATGAATTACATATGTTGGTGGGGTTCATGACCAAGGGTTTCTTTTGAGATAGATTGGTAATGGATGGGATGGATGTGGTTTGTGAAACTTGTGTAGGGCACCCATGAGACTTCATGCATTATTTTGGTTTTTATGTTTCCTTGATTTAATAAGGTCCTTTGGATCAATTTTTCATGTTTGTAAGGGTCTGAATAGGGTCTTAGGGGTCTAGGTTTGGTCAAGTGGTTGAAATTTAAAATTTTTCTCTATGTTGCAAGAAGTTGCAAAAGTTGCATAAACAACTTTGCATTTTTGGGTTATTATGGAAGTTGAACTAGTTGGGGTTTAGTTTTGGTGGGAAAATAGTTGGAAATTTCTTGTAATTTCTTTAAAAATAATTGGTGAATGTTGGTTCAAGGTTCTGAAGTGGAGAATTTGAATTTGAAATAATAAAATGCTCAACTTTTTACGTTTTGGAGGCTTAAATTGTTGCTAAATTATTTTGAACGACCCTATATCATATGTAAGTGAAAAAAAATTATTAGAATTCATGGTGCATTTAATCCTTTTCCTTTTTCATTTTTTTTCATTTTATTTCATCATTTTTGGAAGAGGTTAGAGTAGATTTATTGAAAGTTGTTTAAAACCCTCACTAGGGTGTGTTTTGATAGTAAATTATGAATTTATTCCCATTCCATCAATGAACCAGCCTTAAAATTAGTGGAATGGTTGTAGATATGTGGTTTTTTGTATTCTTGATTTTTTCAAGAGCAAGGGATGAATATTGATGCAAATTTGTTGATTCCCTAGTCAGAAAACCTCATGTTTTGGGCATAAAAGTTGCATAGGACTTAGGGTTTGGTGAAAAACTATTGGGGAATTATTCGAAGTGATTGAAAATGTTGCTATAGAACATTGATGAAATGTATGAGCCATTAGCATGAAGGTTTGAGGTTTGGGTTTTGAAAATATTATTGTGACCCATTCAAACAAGCCTAATTAGGCCTAATTCCAAGCGTAGCAACAAAAAATTGACTTTTGTGTTCCAACACACCCCCACCTACAATTTAGATATGTTGTTAAAGAGATTAAAGGGTATCTCAATCTATAATTATTTTTTGGGTGTGAATTCAGTCATGTAAATTATGTGGAAAAACCCTTGTTTGAAGTGCTACAAGGGGAATTGAAGAGTTGTCAAAGAAACCCAACAAGTTAGGGTTCTAATTTTGAAATTTTTGATTTTTTGAGTTAGTTTTGAGTTATTTTATGATCATCAAACCTGATTTGCATCAAATTGGTATCATATCATAGTGTTTGGTTAATATGAGAGAAAGGTTGAAGTGAAAAAGAGAACAGGATGCCTCTAAAGGGTAACCCTATGCCTAGGGAAATGAATGAGATGAAAGAGAATACTAAAAAAGAGATTAGTAAATTGAAGGAATACCAAGATATGGTGGTAGCAAGGCTTGAGGCTATTGAAACCAGTCAGAGTAGATGTATGGTCATGGGTGATGTGAGTGACCTTGAAGAAGAAGGGGAAGAGGAGAATCTTGAAGAAGAAGAAGAGGAAGAGTTGGATCTTGATTAGCAGAGGATGGCCAAGCTATTGAGAGCAGTCAAGGAAGATAAACATGAGATAAATATTTATTTACCTATGTATGGAGGGAACTTGAATGATGAATAGCATTTGGATTGGATTGCAACACTTGATAATTATTTTGAATGTGAAGATATACTAGAGGAACAAAGGGTTAAGTTGGAAAAAATAAAATTGAAGGGTCATGCCCTACTTTGGTGGGATTATAAGCAAGCTGAAAGGAGGAAGAAAGGAAAGTCAAAAAAATTCTTAGGACAAAATGGTGGCAAAGCTTAAGGGAAAGTTCTTATCGGCTGATTATGCAATTCAATTGTTAAAGAAATTTCAAAATCTAAAACAAAGAGATATGGATGTCAAAGCCTATATTGATGAGTTTTATAAGTTGAGTATAAGATAAGTGTTGCAAAGATGTGTCTAACTGGTGTTTCCATTGATTTCAACACAGTATAGGTTGTTGTAGTGAAAGGACACAAGTGATTATTGGTTCAAAATATGCTTTGGTATGTGTTCTAAATGTACTCTAGTGTGTGTGCTTTGCATATGTGGATCTAATGTGGTTTTTCAAAGACATCCATGGGTGATATATCATTTATTATAGTTGCTTGCTTGATTTAGAGTGAAAGTTGAAGTTTACTAGTTTGAGAATTGATCCGACAAAGTTGGTTATCTATGGAATAGGAGAATTATATATGCACTTTAGTCCGTTGTTTTTCTTAAGGTCTTGCAGATCTAGAATAAGGTCTATAATGGGTTTATCTATGTTCTATCAAGTGTTCTCATGGTTTGGTGCTCTAGTATAAATATTTGAGTGAGCCTTCAGTATGCTATGTTCCAAGTTTGAGCCTTTGGTAAGAATGGTCTAGTAGCTTGCTCTACATTTCTTGCATATTGAATATATTTGTATGCGGATTGGGAGTTATTTAGAGGCATGTATGAAGAAGGTATGTTCTAGGATGGAGTGTCCTATATGATGATTTGAGTGTGTTATATTCACCTAAGTAAAAACTAATTTATCTATACATTTGGTGATGACAAAGAGAATGTATTCCACTTTGCATTCCTCCACATTTACATATTTTGATCTATGGTTCTAGAATTAGGTTTATAAAAATGTTAAATTCCCTCAACTCAAATGATTCATGGTTTGGTGATATGGAAGTGATCTGTTCTATTTGAAAGTATTGTTTAAAGTGCTCTTATTTGATAAATTTTATAGACAATGTTGTTAGAGCTTGTGTTGAGATTCTTGGTGACTATAATGAGCTTGTGGATGTCTCTTGTTCATGTTTCTACCTCTTGATTCGTTCACAAGATGATCGATGGCCAGTGTTCACACTTGATGGTTTGGTCCATGTAAACAGGGGTTTTAAGTCGATGACTAACATGTGAACAAAATCAGATTACCTAACTAACTAACATGTGAGAATTTATTGAAGATAGTGCCAAAAAGGTGACATGCTCAATCAAGATCAAATATGATCGAATGAAGAGAAGAGGAAATTAAATGCATATTTATCCTTGGGGTCAAAAAGCCTGCTAAATTTGGTAAATTCTTGATGACGAGGTTGATTGGTGTGCATCTTGATATGAGATATGGAAAATCTAATTGGATGCCATAATTGATGGACAAAACACTATGTGCGAAAATTGATGTTCCGACATTCATAGATTTAGGTTGAAAATGAAAAACCATAACAGGGGCTTTCAACATGTATGAAATTTACAAAGGCACGAGTTGGGAAAATTGAGTAAGAGTGTGTGTGTGTGTGTGCTTGAATGAACAAGTGAGAGAGAATTGTAATAGAGAAGAAGTATCATAAAAACACAAAAATATGATTAAAGTAGTGTGAGAGTGAACAAAGAGAAGAATATAATGTGTTGAGTCGATGCATCATAGGTTGAGCATAACCAAGTTATGTATAGTTGATTGAAAATAATTGTAAGAGGTTATAGCCTCCATTAATAATGAGTTGTATCTTAGTTCAGGATGTTGCAACATCGTTGAAGTTGATGCATCTAAAACATGGATTCGAAGCTTCCTTAGGGTGTAGCCCTTAAAACTTGTAACATAACTTTGATGCTTGTGAGGGTGGATTAGGACAATAGATCCTAGCAACATGTCTCACTGTGGTTTTTCCCATCTTGAGTTTTCCACATACATACTATGTTATGTGTTGATCTCTTTTGTGTTTATGGTTTTTATATCTCTTATTATTTTAAACTACACATTTGAGTTTAAGGTTGAATCTACAAAAAGGTTTTAAGAACTAAAAAAATTAAATATCTACTGATTCGCCCCCCTCTTAGTAGATCATTGTGTTCAAAAAATTGGTATCAAAGCCCTAGGTTCCCTAGGAGAAGCTTAACCAACTAAGGTTGATATTGGATAGGTGAACACAACGGCACTTCAAGAAGGTTCAAACAATCCACCTAGGTTTGATGGAGCAAACTATGCTAAATGGAACTCATTAATCGAAGGATACTTAATATCTCTTGGAACTAGAGTATGGGAAACTATGGAGACAAAGTATAACATTCCTACTACAACTCTTACTGATCTAACAAAAAAGAAACTTCATGAAGAAAATAAGAAATCTTGGTTCATTATTATGAACAATTTTTCTAACTTTGTTTATAGCAAATTTATGCACTGTAAAACTACTTATGATGTCTAGAAAAAATGGAAGATCTATGAAGGTGATACCAAGGTGAAGTTAGCAAAGTTACAAGTACTGAGACAAAAATTTGAAGGCTTAACAATGACCGAAGAAGAGAAGATTATAGGCTATCTTCAAATAGGTGATGATGTGGTAAATTCCATTATAGGATATAGTGTAGATCTTCAAGAAGAAGATGTTGTGCTGAAAGTTCTTAGGTCTAGGACAACTAAATGTGATGCCAAATTTTTTGTTATAGAAGAAGGTAGAGAAATTGATAAACTCACTCAAGTGATAAAGTGCATGGCATAATTATGGCATATGAGATGAGAATTCTTAATGTTGAATCATCCCATAGAGAGGCTACATTTAAGGTGGTATGGAAAGAGAATGATGAATTTTAGAAGAATGAAAAAGTTGCTATCATTACATCCGACCATGATAAAACTGATGAAGAAGAAGCCAACTTCATAAGAATACTAAGTAGAGGGTCTAGTAAGTACAAAGGTAAGGTCCCATTTTAATGTTTCAATTGTGGGAGAATAGGGAATTTTGATTCAAAGTGTCCATATGGTAAAGAGGATAGTGCCAAGCAAGAAGAAGTTACAAAAATGAATAAAATGGCTTATCCAAAAAGGAAGAACTTTGGAAAGAAGAAGAATAGCTTGTATATCAATGAAGAAAGTGGATTTTCTGATGCTAGTGATATTTCAGAAGAAGTTCATGACCATGCCCTTGTTATGAGAGGAAACAAGAAAAAGTTTCTATTTATGGCTAAGGAAACTAAGGACCAGAATGATACTCTGGTTGAGGACTTACATGAGGAGGAAGTTGAAGCAGTTGTTGATCTTGAAGGAGAATTAATTAGTGCCTTTGAAGACCTTGAGGAGTTAAGAGATAAATATGATGATCTCAAGATGGAAAACAAGAAACTAAAAAATAATGCTCAAAAGGAGACTGACACAACAATTCAAGAACTTGAGGAATCTAATAAGGTGATAGTTGGTTTGAAAGTTCAGATAGAAGAACTCAAAAGAGTTGAATATATTATGAAGTCTATGTTTCAAATTGAGATGGAGAGATGCTCAAAACTAGAAGCAGAAATTGTTGCCCTAAGAAAAGAGCTGGAGAAGGACAATGAGTTGGTTAGTAAAATTCTTAAGTTGAAAGTTGGTACTAACATTCTAAATGAATTGCTAAGTACAAAAAAGCTAGCCAGTAAAGAAAAATATGGTTTGGGACCTAAAAAGGGAATGAGTTCATTTGTTGATACTATATACACATAAAAATGGTCACATCACATAGTCTGGTAATTAATTAAATATTTTTAATATTTAATTAAAATCTCTGAATTCAATCTGCATATAAATAAATTTAAATAATTTATTTATATTGTTCATTCTTTCATTTTGATAAAATAAATAAGTTTATTTAATCATCTTTTCTTTTTCATTTCTTAATTAATTAAAATAAACATTACGATTTATTTATATTAATTATCATTTAATCTTGCCTTGGATATTTTATTCAAATAAAGATTAAATATTTTTCTCTTTTAATTTAATTCTTCTAATATCCATTCGCAATTAAATATTCCAAAATATTTAATTAAATCTTCTAAATTCCATTTGCAATTAAATGTTCCAAAATATTTAATTAATTTTTCTAAAGTCACATCACAATTAAATATTTCAAAATATTTAATTGAGTCTTCTATAGTTCTAAAATTAAATATTTCAAAAATATTTAGTTTCCTCAAAATTCACACAAAATTAAATAAATTTATTTATTTATTTATTTAATTTTCATTATCTTCAACAACCGTGAAACAAACTACCAAAATAGAAAAATCAATTTCTCTATTCCTACGCAAGCTTGTTCCCATGGGTTGAAGACAAAGCTCCATCTTCCTCTCCAACCTCCCAACATTCTCCATTTTCCTCTCAACCTCTCCATCTCTCACCATTCAAACTTACCAGACAACCTCATAGCTATTGATCTTTGCCAGCCAGGATCTTGCCTGCAAAAAGCTATAAAAAGGACTGTCGGGTCTTTGCAATTACAAAGAAGATTTCATGAAGAGAAACTATAGCCAAATAGATTTCAAGCATCCATAGCATAGTCTTATAGCATCCATAGTTTTTAGAATTATAGCATATCATGGCCAATCATCCACATAGTTTAGTTTCAATCCACAGCCCCTGTTCATAATTCATAGCCCCTGTGCATATCCGTATCACCATTTTACTCCACATCATATAGGATAGAGAAGTACTATCATTTTGCATACTCATTTTGCAGGTTGTCATTTAGAGAAGCCTTGCTTACACAATCTGAGAGCAACAGCTTCAAAAGAATCACTGGAGATAGAGAAAATGGAACGGCTTTGAAGAATTCTTGTTTATTTAATTTCATTTCAATCTCTTCAGTTTAATGTTTCATTAGTGTGTTTTTGTTATTTCATTTTGATACTAACATTCTAACAACACATTTTTGGCACCCACCATGGGGCATTTGCCCCAATTCTAACATTTTATTGCAGATTTTTCTAACAGGTTACAGCCAAAAATAGTGGATTAGCACAATAAACAGGTTTCAGGAAAATTCATACCTAGTTTAGCGCCCTTAAATCATCCTCCAACGCTCCTGAAGCATCCTGTAGTGCCCGTGAGCAATCTTGTAGCGCTCCTGAAGCATCCTGTAGTGCCCATGAGCCATCCTGCAGTGCCTGTGAGCAATCCTGCAGCGCCCCTGAAGCATCCTGAAGCACCCGTGAGCCATCCTGCAGCGCCCGTGAGCAATCCTATAGCGCCCATGAAGCATTCTGCAGTGCCCATGAACCATCCTGCAGTGCCCGTGAAGCATTCTGCAGCACCCATGAGGAATCCTACAGTGCCCATAATGTCTGTTGTAGCACATTTTTGAAAAACCTGCAAACTGTAAATTGTAATTTGAATACAGCTTGACTGAATCCAACGCGACCATGGACAGTAAATTTTTTTAAATGGAATTAACCAATCCTAGGGTAGTCACATAATTAAACATTAACCAATCCTAGGGTAGTCACATAAATTAAAATTAAGCAATCCTGGGATAGTCACTTCACTTTTAATTTTGGGCTAAAAAGAACTCCATGTTTTTGTGAAGCAACATCTTCACTTAGCATAGTAAATCTTTATTTGGGTTTAAAATTGAACTTTTGATTGCTTTGTTTTAAATGGTGATAGGCCTATGCTCTCCCCTTAACTGGGTGATCAAAATGTCAAACTCATCTATTTTACTTTATCCAATTTCCAGTTTTGTTAAAACCTTTTAGAGAGCCTGCTCTTGTGGGAAAAAGTACTCACCCAAGAGGAATGACTCAAGTGGGTTCAAGCCAAAGCTGAGCTATTCCACCCCACTATAAAATTTAAAGCAAAATTGGGGAAACCCTCTTTTGACGGTAGTGTGCATTGATAACCATCCCCAAAGCCTTTGTTCTAAAGGTAGGGAGGTCTCTCAAGGGAGTATATCATTTTCCACACTGAACAGAAACCCTTACTACGAACTTAGTGTAGTATCCAACCGAAGTCAGTTTCTGAACATCATATTAATCACAGTGCAGGGGAGGGAAGAATCTACCCCCAAGATACTCACCATATAACTACCAAGGACTGTTTCTC
Source organism: Sequoia sempervirens (assembly GCA_007258455.2). Taxonomy (NCBI): domain Eukaryota; kingdom Viridiplantae; phylum Streptophyta; class Pinopsida; order Cupressales; family Cupressaceae; genus Sequoia; species Sequoia sempervirens. The sequence goes on from VDFB02000017.1 coordinate 341,815,133, forward strand.
AGGGGATCCGGTATCCACTTCCATCACTCTGAGTACGCACCTGGAAAAGACAAAAACACGGGTGCCCTTTCGGGGGTGACACGGTTGTGTGAGTTGACAGTTCTAAGATGTGGGCTATTGATTAGTATGATGACCTATCTAAGTACTAAGAGTGAGTTTGTTTGAAATGTTTATCATGTGTAAAACCTATTAAAACAATTTTTGAAAAACATTTTGGTCATACACTTGATGTTTAGCATAGTACTTAAAACAACCATTCTACAAATTGCTTGATGTGTTTTCAATACATTAATTCAGAAAAGATCATCCAAAATTCACAATCACATTGATTACTCTCATGTTACGAAATTGGAAATCCACAAATTTTGTTAAGAAATCCATCTTCAAAAGGATCAAAAAGCCAAAGAAACCCCTTAGCTACAAGAAACTGTTGAAGAAAAGATGATTCTTATATCAAAGCCGAAAGGTTTTACTCAAATATAGAACCTTTCTTCATCGATATCATGACTGTGTTAGAGGTTTTACTAATGATTATGCCATAGAACTTTTGTACTCACAAGCCTTCTTTCCAAGAAGAGCCCTTTCTCAAAGGCATAACCATAGTCAACGTATTCATTTTTCTTATATTCCCCAACCTGCAATTGAATATTCTATTCATCCAAATCAAATTTTGCAATAGAGAACTCAATCATATTAGGCATTCATCACAAAATCCATCTTTTTACGAAACTAGGATCAAACTTCATAAAGTGCAAAATCATCCTTTTCTTGATCTTTTGCTTAACATTCCCCTCAACAGGATTTTCATCCTTTCAATTAGGGAACAACACAAGCTAAAGATTAGAAACCTTTGTAAGTCATAGAATCTTCATTCTATCCTGACTTTCATATCCATCACAAGTTGCACTATTTCATTCTTTTGATCAAAAGTGAGTAGAATTTGGAACAAAGCTTATGCCTGTCTTCACGAGATCTTGAAAACACATGGAAAAAGACGAAGGAGAAACCACCACAAGCAAAATGGGAGACCATAATGAGAAAGAAGAGGATACATTTAATGTTGATGAATTAACAAAAGAAAAGCTTCAAGAAGCAGAGAAAGATCCCCAATTCCATACTCTTATGGAAAGGATTTTAGAATGAAACAAAGAAAGATATTTTCTTTCATTAGCTAATCAAGGAGCTAAGTTACCTTACAATTTCAATATAGAAGGGATTAAACAGAATCCTGAAACTCCTCCTACTAACTTTAGTGCCCTTACTCAATAGATAAAAGAATTACAAGGGCAAATAAAGGAGATGCAAGGGGGTACAACAAAGAAGTATGTTTTGGAAGACATATCTCCTTATCCATTCGATAGGAGTCTTCAAATGATCTCTTTTCCAAAACATTTTGAAATCCCTAAATTTGATAGGTACAATGGAAAAACTTATCCCATTGAACATGTGAGGGATATCTGAAATATGAGTCTAGAATTCGCTTATGACAATACCTACTTAATGCGATCATTTCCATGAAGCCTAGGTGCACAATCCATGGAGTGGCTTTCCAAGATCACTCCCCCCATCAAAACTTTTAAGGAGTTAATAAATCAGTTTATATCACAATACTCCTACAACATTCAACACCAGATAACAATGCTTGATCTTTGTAAAGTGAAGCAAAAAGTAGGAGAATCCTTCACTACGTTTTTGCAAGGGTGGAGAAGGTTGTTTGCGCGATATTCCCATCCTATTCCTGAAAAGGAAAAGATGGATATCTTCATCAATAGCCTAGACCAAGAATTAAGCTACAGGCTTAACCTTCATTGTCCTCATAACTTTGAAAAATTGATTGAAAATGCAATCACTATTGAAGGGGCTTTGGTTAAACGAGTGATAAAACTTGATAATCCAAGTACATCCAACCAAAACAACGATAAAACAAGGTTTTGGAATGGAAATAAAAATGTTGTCAATGATGGTATAGTAGATGCAAATAATCTATGCACAAGACCATCTATCTTTAATCTATCAAGTGCTCCACGAAACAATCAACAAGCAAATACCAACCAACAAGGAAACAACAATCAACAAGGACAAAATTCCAAGCAGGAAAGCATGACCAGTCAAAACACCAAGGATAATCATTGTAATTTCAATAACAATCTTGGCAATACTCAAACATCAAATATGTCCATACCTCCATTCTTTTCAAATCGACGAAATTTTACCACTTTGGGTCAATCTCTTGAGTCTACTCTCAAGGAGCTTCTTGATAATAAGGTTATCACCTTACCACCACAAAGAGATTATGAGCCACGAGTTAAACCACCATCATGGAATGACTCATATTATTGCAATTATCATCAATGTAAAGGTCATAGAATGAATAATTGTCAAGCTTTGCGAAATCTAGTACAATATTTAATTGACAATGGCACCATTACAATTGAAGGACATCATACCAATGACGATCATCAAGCATTTAAAGATCCTTTACCGAATTATCAAAAGGGGAAAACATCAGATGCAAAAGCCAAAAGCATACATAATGTTGAAGACAATATAATCCGTCACATCTATGTTGATGATCAACAGGTTAATTTTATCAAAATCAAAAGAAAACAAGAATATCAATAGGTTAACGTGACTACAAGAGGACAAGCAAAATTTGTCCTAAAAGGAAGTTCATCTAAGACAGCTATTCCTTCTCCAAATCATTATAATCTAGTTGATCAATTGAGAAAAACATCAGCTCAAATCTCCATCCTTGAACTTCTCAAAATATCCCCCATACACAAGAATATTTTAGAAGAAGCTCTTGTAAACACAACTGTTGACACTGATCTGGATGTAAACAAATTTCAAGCTATGGTGGGACATTTTTCTTCCCCCACTTGTCTTTCTTTTTCTGAAAAAGATGATGCTTCCATGACACATCCACATAATTCATCACTCTATCTTGAAGTCATGATCCATAAACACCGAATCAGATGTGTCTTAATAGATGGAGGAGCTGGTTTAAAAATTTGTACCTTAAAGCTAATACATGCCTTGGGAATATCAGAAAATGAAATTGATCCATGAAGGAAAATAACTATCAAGGCATATGATGATGAAGAAAGAGCTTCTAAAGGACTAATAATGCTACCTATCAGAGTGGGACCTATGGTGAAAAATACATTTTGTCAGGTTCTAAACTGGGATCTTTCCTATAACATACTTTTGGGTCGTCCATGGATTCATGATATGCAAGCAGTACCATCAACGTATCATCAATGCCTCAAGTTTCCATATGATGGACAAGAAATAACTATACGAGCTGATTACAATAGCACACAAACTTGTTCAAATCTTCGAGCAACTCAAGATGCCTTTGTGCCACATAATAGGGAGGCTCTTGTTGTTTCTTCTTCCAATCTACAAGGCCAGCTGCAAGAATTGACAAAAAATCTTGACACTAAGATAAAATTTAAAGACAAAGGAGTAGGCGAATATTCGCTATCTCTTTCTAGCTTACCTCCTTCTCCGAGGTCACATGGTCAGCCAACCTTATCAAATCAAAAGATTGCAACAGCCTCTACATCCCAAGCTTCTATCCCAATCACAAAGTTTGATAGAAAATTCATTAAAGCCAACACCACTGAAGAAGAAGCTGAAGATAGGGACATTCTAAGTTGGTTATACAAAGATGAAGATGAATCTCTCTTTCACATTAAGTTACCTATAGAACAATATGGTAAGGGGTACGCTATCATGCAGAAAATGGGCTATGAAGGAAATGGTCCTATAGGAAAAAGAAGAGAAGGAATCATGGAGCCAATTCAACCTATTTCAATACATCCAAATGATAAAATAGGATTGGGATATGGTAAAGATACAGAAGACTCTACTTCACAGCAAGCACAACCAACTCATGAAGGAGGATCAATTTCAGATAAACCCCATGAATTAGTTTTCCAATTGTAGAACAGTTCAGATACTGATTCTAATGAATATAAATGGGACACCACTTATAATGATGAATTTTGGAGAGACAAACAAGTTGATACCATACACAAATATGCACCTGTTCTCATACAAGGAGAAGGTTGAAGGCCTCCACTTGATTATGTTTTACAAAATGATCATGAGTCAAGTGAGGATGATTCAGATTTTAACGAGATTGATAATCAACAGGAAAATACCATCATAGATCTTGTCTACCATGAAGATGACAACCACATCATGACTTTGATAGCTCAAGACCTTACCCAACCTAATGATCCCATGCCTTTAGTTAATCCAGAACTTATTGATTGGGACAATGATGCACCTATCCATATCCCTACATTTCATGATGATGAGGACATTATAAATTTCCTTTGTTCCTCTGAAGAGGAAAACAATTGTTTCATCCAAGAATGTCAGACTCGTGATTTTTATAAGGAGGGTGTCAAGTTTCTTAGCTCCAAAATAAATGAAATAAAAGATGGATCTATCGGTGAAAATCAAAAAATGGCAGTGGTAGATCATAACAAGAGAAAAATAAAGAGTGAATCTGACAGTGAAAACCTTTCTGAGGCACTGAAGGATGAGAAACTTGACACTCTTCCCAAGCATTATCATGAAAGATCTTCTATTTTGATTGAACCAACATAATCAATCAACATAAGTACAATAGAGCAGCCAAAAATCTTGCAACTTGCAGCGTCATTAACAGTTGAAGAAGTATTGAAATTCATGGAGTTCTTGAAGGAGAATCAAATCAATTTTTCTTGGTCATATACTGATATGCCAAGATTAGATCCTAATCTGATAATGCATCATTTATCTATAAATGCAGGGGAAAAACCTGTGAAGCAAAAACTTAGAAAAATGCATCCACATGTTGCATTATTGGTCAAAGAGGAATTAAAAAAGCTTTTAGATGTTGGATTCATTCAGACTATTGACTATGCAGAATGGATTTCCAATATTGTACCTGTTTCAAAGCTAGATGGAAGGATTAGAGTTTGTACAGATTTCAGAGATTTGAACAAAGCTTGTCCCAAAGATGACTTTCCTTTGCCCAACATAGATATGATTGTTGATTTAACTGTTGGCCATGCAATGTATTCATTAATGGATGGATTTTCAGGATATAATCAGATAAAGATTGCACCAGAGGATCAAGATAAAATAGCGTTCACATGCCCTTGGGGTACCTATTGTTGGAACGTAATGCCATTTGGGTTAAAGAATGCAGGAGCCACTTATCAGAGAGCAATGACAACAATTTTTCATGATATGATGCATACATTCATGGAAGATTACGTTGATGATTTACTTGCCAAATCTCACACACAAGAAGGACATCTAGAAATTTTGTCAAAAATCTTTACCAGAATGGAAAAGTTCAATGTTCGACTCAATCCAAAGAAATGTGTCTTCGGCGTTACATTTGGTAAACTCCTAGGATACATTGTTTCAGAAAAGGGCATAGAGGTTGATCTAGAAAAAGTACAAGCTATAATGGACATGTTGCCACCAAGAAATATCAGTCAACTTCGATCATTGCAAGGACGACTATAGTCCATCAGAAGGTTTATAGCTCAACTGGTGGACAAAAGCTTACCATTTACACATTTATTGCATAAAAATGTCCCATTCAAATGGGAAGAAAAATGTGAAACAACATTCAATCAGATCAAGCAATATCTTATGAATCCACCAGTTTTAATTCCACCCATTCCAGGAAAGCCACTCATACTCTATATTTCAACAACAGAAGTATCTTTGGGAGCATTATTAGCACAAGAGGATTCTACAGGTAAAGAAAGGGCCATATACTATATCAACAGAACTTTAACAAGTCATGGATTAAACTATACTTTCATTGAAAAAGCTTGCCTTGCAGTGGTGTTTGCTTCTCAAAAGTTGTGACATTATATGTTGGCTCATACAGTTAAGCTGATAACCAAGATTGATCCACTAAAATACCTTTTAAGTAGAGCTACTTTAATAGGAAGACTTGCAAAGAGGGTAATGCTCTTAAGTGAGTTTGACATTCACTATGTAGATCGAAAAGCTATTAAAGGACAAGTCATTGCAGATCAGTTGGCCGAAACACCTTTACAAGAAGAAAATCCAATGCACATTGAGTTTCCTGATGCAGATGTCTTCACAGCAACAATTCAGAAATCATGGACATTGTACTTTGATGGATCTTACACACAACAAGGCTCGGGGGTATGAATTCTTTTTATCACACCTGAAGGAGATAACATTCCAAAATCATATCGGTTGATGTTTCCTTGCACAAATAACATAGCTGAATATGAGGCATTGCTTATAGGGATAAAAATAGCCTTGGAATGGCGGATTACAGAGCTGCAAGTCTACGGTGATTCACAACTTGTCATTAATCAAATCAATGATGATTATCAAACTAAAGATGATAAGTTACTACCTTACAAGAACATGGTGGATGATTTCAAAAAGTATTTTGTGTCAATCAAGTTTTCATAAATCTCAAGGATTGATAATAAAGTTGTAGATGCAATGGCTACAATTGCTTCCTTGTTACAATTATTAGAAGATAAAAAATGGTACGAATTCGTGGTGGAACAATTGTTTTCTCCCGCCTATGATAATCCTGAGACCCAAGTCATATATCATTTCACCGGTTCTAATTCCCCTTTATATGGCAAAATTTATACATACGTAAAAGACAACATTTTACCTCTAGACTTATCTCGAAACCAAAAAAGGAATTTCATACACCAATTGTCACGTTATACATTGATTGCCGACATCCTTTACCGACATGGTCTTGATGGTACACTCCTTCGATGTCTTGAACATGGTGAATCTGAAAAAGCCTTACAGAAGGTTCATGGTGGTAATTGTGGAACTCATTCAAGTGGTTTGAATTTAGCCAAGAAACTTGTCAGGATGGGATATTATTGGCCTACCATGGGGCTGATGCAAGAAGTTGGGTACACAAAAAACTCAAAAAGTGGAAATGTTTTTGCTGTTTTTCAAAATTTGTCACACTTGGACTGAAAATTTGAAGCACTTCCACAATGAATCTTAAAAAAAGTCAGTAATATGAAATTTAGAATTTTGAATCTTGTTTCCAAATATGTAAATTATTAAAATACCCAGTTTATAGAAATTAAATTTTGATAAAGATCTATAAAAACCACTTTTTAAAAGTCCCTTTTTTTCACCATACCAAGCAGGTGTACGGACAACATTTTTTGACCCAAATAAAATTATTTTGCTAATTCCTTTTAGGAAAAGAGAGCTAACAATATGAAGTTTGGGCTGGATTTTTTTTTGTAATTTTTGGTTGAATATTTTTTTTAATTAATTTTTTATTGGCCTTAATTGATGTTTTTTCAAATCAACGTGTACAGACAACATAATTGGACCTAAACAAAACATTTTTTGACTCTCTTTTTTTTCATTGTGTCGAGAATTGTCTGAAGTTTGGTCCCATATAATTTTTTTTACAAGAAACTCAACCAATACAAAGTTATTAAAAAACCAAAAAAACCTGATCTTTCAAGTTTAAGGCCTAGTTTGCTTAGAAATTAATTAAAAAATAGCAAACGTAATCCAATTTTAACAAAAATTATATATTTAGAAAGTAGACATTGTGTTCTCTAATGGGTTTTAATTTTATAGACTCATTCAGAAAAAAAGTCCATCTATGTTGTCAAAGTTGGACATTCTTCTTTAATCTGCCTTAGTTTTTTAGTTGCAGGTCAAAAGCTAACGCTCGGATTGCCAAGCCTTTCCCAAGCCTAAAACTAGGGCTAGATTTGGTATGGGAGATCAACTTTTAAATAACGCGTATGCGTTATAGAAACGCATACATGTTATTTAAATGAAACGCGTATGCGTTTCATATCGCATATGCGTTACGTTTTGGCCGTTGGGAGACCGTAATGCATACACGTTTTTTAAACATAACACGTACGCATTTTTTAAACATAACGCGTACGTGTTTCATAACGCGTACGCATTTCTATAATAGCCATTTTTCCTAATTTGAAAAATACTGGTAAAACACGATTTTCCTGCAACATTTTTTTCTGTAGTACGGTCCGAAAGTGTCATTTTCTGCGTTTTTTATTGCAAATTTATCTTGTGCGGGGCATATTCTATTCAAATTGTTGGAAGAGTAAAAGTGCAAGTTAAATTTTCTGAAGTTGAATCAAGTGCAAGAACTTTTTACAAGAAGATTTAGAAAAAGTGAATTTTTGGATGTACTCATGATGATTTTGTACTTCAGAGTTTATAGAAAAAATAATCTTCATAGTACATAGTTTTATTTGAATATTTGAAGGAGGTGGCAATTTTAAAATATGTTTCTTGAATTATTGTTTTTGTCATCAAAGAGGGTTTGGTAACCATGGGTGATAAGAAAAGACAAAGAAAAAGATGTAGAAAGGTAATAACACCCGAAGAAATTCAAGCAAATAAAGATAAGGAGGCAAAAAGACAAAGGGAAAGGAGAGAAAGGATTCATCAAATGAAAGATTTGGAAGCATCTAGTTCCAAGAATGTTGAATAGGAAGCCATGAATGATGAAATCAATGTAGATGATCCGAATGTGGAGATGGTGAATATGGAAGAAAATGCAACTATGGAGACAAACCCAACTGTGCCTTCAACTTCAACTTTGAATGATATGCAAACAACTTCGAGTGTGTCTTCAAATCCACCTCTCAATGATATGGAAAATGTACCTATTCAAACAATCTATCCAGGTATGTGTTCAAACCCAAGTTTTTATAATATTGATATTGCTTGTTTAGAAGAAGCTGGATACACAATTGATGAGATCAATAATACTAGGGTTGAAACAATACAGAAACAAGAAAATGATGAAATAATATCTTATGAGAATGTAAATGAGAATGAAATCCCTAATATTGATGAAATTGAGAATGAAATCCCTTTTACATTTGAAAATGAAAATGAAACCCCTTGTGTGAATGAAAATGAAACTCCATCTATGGATGAAGGTGAAAATGTTTTTTTAACAATTGAAACAAATGTGCTAGATAACCTTCGTGGTAAAGTTTCTTCAAGACAAATTAGAAATTATGGAAATAAAATATATAAAATATTTTTTTATAGAAAGAAATTAGGATTCCAATGTCAACTCATGGTGCAATTGATGAGAATGTTTAAAATGAGAAAAGTGATGAAAAATTTAGGTGTTTTTGTAAAACCAAAAAAGAAAGATGATTCAGTAGAACAAGTAATATCTAGTGTTGCTAATTCTATTGATGTTAAAGGTAAGAAAAGTCGATCAAAAGATAAGAATGTGGCTCGTCGTGCAATAACAACTACTCTAATTGATAAAACAGCTTCAAATAAAAGAATGTTAAGTAAGATTAGTAAATGTCTAAACTTAAATCCTAGAACTTTGATAAGAGTTGCTAAAAGAAGAGAAAGTATTGAAAAAGATCCTATTAATCAATGTTGGAGTTTTAGTGGTAGACTCCCAAGATTAGACATGAAATTAACTAATGAAATTAAATCTTTAATCAAAAATTTTTGGTATGATAATACAAGAGTATCACCTAACATTAGAGATATCTTAAAATTAAGGGTGGGTTCCAAAATTCGTGAACCTCATCCAAAGCATCTCTTAGATATGACTCAAACTAAATTATATAAAAAAATTTAGATGCTTCAATCTTACCATTGAATATTAGCATAAGTCAAAGATCATTCGAAAAGTGTAAACCTTGGTATGTTAGAATTAATAAGCAACAAATCTCTTGTTGTTGTAAGAATCATGTACAATTTCATTATTATTATGATATATTTTGATATATACGATGCACTTTGCATGCTAACCAAATTATGCAGGACATTTGTGGTATTAATATGCCACCTGAAAGAATCAAAGATTTTATAGTAGGTTTGTTTTGTAATCCCTCTTTAAATGGAAACTCTCTTTTTTTAAAAGGATGCATTTCTGGAGAATGCGATAGATGTGGTAACTTTTCATTATTAGGAGAATGTATGCATGAAAATAGTTTAGATGAATTTGGAAAACAATTAGTGGATGTAAAAAAATTTAAAAATATTGAGTATTCTTTAAAAGATGGTAAAATTGGAAAACGTGTTGAGCTAATTGTGGAAAAAGTTAGTGTGCATGCTTTTATTACTGAATTTAAAGATAAGTTTGTACCTAAATATGTTCAACACTCTCAGAATGCTCATTGGCTTGATAATCAATTTGTTTATGTAAAAACACATTTCCAATTGGAACTATATTGTCAATTATTGATTTTGCTGAAAATTATACTCTTGCTCCACAAGAAGAAATTCAATCACAATATTATAATTCAGTGCAAGTAGCTATATTTGTTCACATTGTTTATAGACATGCTGAAGATAGTACAGAAGATAATAATTTTTTTGAGAGTACCATTTTTATGTAAGTGATAATCGATTACATTCATCGAGTTTGTACAATATTGTTTTGATATATTTTATAAAAATTTAAAAGAGAGAGGAATTCAAATGCTAGAACATCTCATATGGTCAGATAATTGCACGGGTCAATTCAAAAATGCTAGAATGTTTTATTGGCTATGTAGAGTTCATAAGGAAAATAATATCCAACACATATGGAGTTTTTTTGAAGCTGGTCATGGTAAGGGAGAACATGATGGAGCAGGTGCATGTGTAAAAAGAGCTCTTGCTAGAGAGAAACTAAAATTTGAGGATGCTACAAAATTTAGAAATGCACGTGCAATTGTAGATTGGTGCATTACCAAATTATCTATGAGAACAAGTGAGAAATCAATAATTCGACGCTTCTTTCGGTTAGTTGAAGAAAATGATATTTTTTCTCGACAGGATTGTGAAACAATTAATGGAATTGCAAAATGGCATTCATTTAAGAGTTCAAATGCAAACACATGGACAATATCGACAAGGGAGTTGGCATGCTATTGTCAATTTTGTATTGTAGGTGATTGGAAAGCATGTGAAAATATGGAATGGGTCGAACAATGGCAACAAAGAGCTTTAATGCCTACATCGACACATGTTCAACATGAAATGACAATTGACGATAATCAAGTGTTCGCATCAGATGATTATGATCATGTTTCAGATCTTGTACACGAAGGTACATTATCTATTGAGTTGAATTTTGTATGTATGCATGTTTATATGAGTTAAATATAAGTCACTTTTTATTGAATTTTGTATTTATTTTTGCAAGACATGTGTATTCTGTTGTTGCACCTCAAGGGAATGAAGAGCAGACAGAGTACTGATTGGCTAGATGTGTTGAGAGAAAACATAAGTTGGTACATACTAGAGTGGATGATGACAACTTTGAGTATCCAACTGGTTCAGTGGTTGTTGTTGGCACCTGGCTTCGAAAATATTTGATGAGAAAGAATGGCTTGCCTGCATTTGAAGATTATGAAAGACACAAGAAGATTATGCATTATTCACATTTGATTTTGGCAACCAATATAAAACTAGTTAGATATCAAGGGAGGCCTGCTAATAAAGTTTTATGGACAATTTCAATGGATGATCATGAGACAATCATAGATGCATTACAAAAAAGAGAGGATGCAGATGGTACAATAGAGTAAATAAATATTGGTAAGTATATCTAGTTGTATATATATTTAATTGATATATATATATATTTGTCTTTAATCATTTCCTAATTAAAGTTTTATATCATTTTTTGTTTCAGGTCTCCCAAAATTAGATGCTTTACAAAAAAGAGAGGAGATGCACATATATTACAATGGAATTTGAATCTAGAGATAGGTAACTATATATAGTTCTAGATACATTTAATTGATACTTTATAATTGATTCCATATCCCCTTAAGCCATTCTCTTAAAACCCCTTAAGGCATGCTCTTATGTACCATTAACCATCATTTTGCAGCCCCTTAAGTCATTCTATCAACTAACATTAATCCATCCTCTTAGGACCCCGTAATCCATACCCTCATATATCTACCCTTAATTTGTCCACTTGCATCCACTTAAGTCACTCTCTCAAAACCCCTTAATTCATCCTCTTAGGACCCCTCAATCAATATCCTCATATATCTACCATTAATCCGTCCACTTGCATCCCCTTAAGTCACTCTCTCAACACCCCTTGGGGTTTAAATTCATTCTCTCAACTCCCCTTAATCCACCCTCTTACATCCCTTCAACTCATTCTATCAACTTCCCTTAATCCACCCTCTTACATCCCTTCAACTCATTCTCTCAACTCCCCTTAATCCACCCTCTTACATTACTTTAACTCATTTTAGGGTTTAGGGTTTAGGGTTTAACTCATTCTATCAACTCCCCTTAATCCACCCTCTTGCATCCCTTCAAGTCATTCTATCAACTCCCTTAATCCACCCTCTTACATCCATTCAACTCATTCTCTCAACTCCCCTTAATCCACCCTCTTGCATCACTTTAACTCATTTTATCAACTCCCCTTAATCCACCCTCTTACATCCCTTTAACTCATTCTATCAGCTTCCCTTAATCTACCCTCTTACATCCCCTTAATCCACTCTCTTACATCGCTTTAACTCATTTTATCAACTCCCCTTAATCCACCCTCTTCCATCCCCTTAATCCACCCTCTTACATCACTTTAACTCATTTTAGGGTTTAGGGTTTAGGGTTTAGGGTTTAACTCACTCTATCAACTCCCCTTAATCCACCCTCTTGCATCCCTTCAAGTCATTCTATCAACTCCCCTTAATCCACCCTCTTACATCCATTCAACTCATTCTCTCAACTCCCCTTAATCCACCCTCTTGCATCACTTTAACTCATTTTATCAACTCCTCTTAATCCACCCTCTTACATCCCTTCAACTCATTCTATCAGCTCCCCTTAATCTACCCTCTTGCATCCCCTTAATCCACTCTCTTACATCGCTTTAACTCATTTTATCAACTCCCCTTAATCCACCCTCTTGCATCCCCTTAATCCACCCTCTTACATCACTTCAACTCATTTTATCAACTCCCCCTTAATCCACCCTCTTACATCACTTTAACTCATTTTAGGGTTTAGGGTTTATGGTTTAGGGTTTAGGGTTTATTGTTTATGGTTTATGGTTTAACTCATTCTATCAACTACCCTTAATCCACCCTCTTGCATCCCCTTAATCCACCCTCTTACATCACTTTAGGGTTTAGGGTTTAGGGTTTAGGGTTTAACTCATTCTATCAACTCCCCTTAATCTACCCTCTTGCATCCCTTCAAGTCATTCTATAAACTCCCCTTAATCCACCCTCTTACATCCATTCAAATCATTCTCTCAACTCCCCTTAATCCACCTTCTTGCATCACTTTAACTCATTTTATCAACTCCCCTTAATCCACCCTCTTACATCCCTTCAACTCATTCTATCAACTCCCCTTAATCTACCCTCTTGCATCCCCTTAATCCACTCTCTTACATCACTTTAACTTATTTTATCAACTCCCCTTAATCCACCCTCTTGCATCCCCTTAATCCACCCTCTTACATCACTTCAACTCATTTTATCAACTCCCCATTAATCCACCCTCTTACATCACTTTAACTCATTTTAGGGTTTAGGGCTTAGGGTTTAACTCATTCTATCAACTCCCCTTAATCCACCCTCTTGCATCCCTTAATCCACCCCTCTTACATCACTTTAACTCATTTTAGGGTTTAGGGTTTAGGGTTTAGGGTTTAGTGTTTAGGGTTTAACTCATTCTATCAACTCCCCTTAATCCACCCTCTTGCATCACTTTAACTCATTTTATCAACTCCCCTTAATCCACCCTCTTACATCCCTTAAACTCATTCTATCTGCTCCCCTTAATCCACCCTCTTGCATCCCCTTAATCCAACCTCTTACATCACTTCAACTCATTCTATCAACTCCCCTTAATCCACCATCTTGCATTCCTTCAACTCATTCTCTCAACTCCCCTTAATCCACCCTCTTGCATCCCCTTAATTCATCCTCTTAAAGGACCCTTAAGTCATATCCTCTTACATCTCCTTACTCCTCTTAGGACCCATTAAGCCATATCCTAGGGTTCATGAGATGCATCCTCTTAACTCCCCTTAAGGAATTCTCTTAAGACCCCCCCTTAAGCTATATATCCTCTTAGGTCCCCTTAATCCATCCTATGGCTAACATCATTTGAATTTGTATGGAATTTACTATATGTAGTTCTTTTCTTGCATGAATTTTTTACTTAAATGACTCGTAAAAATTGTAGTTACTTACATTAATTATTTTTGCAAGTTCTCATCAAGTCGGTCTACAATGTGATTGTTGAACTGAAAAACTATTTTATCTGGAGACTATGTAAATATCAATTTTTGGTATTCACCTAAAAGTTGATAAGCTTTAATTGTATCTACATGCACATATATGTTTCATCATGTTATATAGTTGTACATTAAACTTCTTGATGTACATTATATATGTTTGTTCGATGTCACTTTTTAAATATCTTATTCAAATTTTATAGATTATACATATTTCATGTGTCTTCTATTTACCACATTTTATATAATTATTCAATTGTATAGATTATACATTAAATATACATACAAGGAGATGATTTTTTGTTTATTGATTCAAATATTTCTATGTAATTGGAAAATAGTTAGAATTACTTGCCCTTAATTTATTATGAATATGATTTAAGAAACTATTTAAGGAATGTTTTAATTTGTCACCTAACCATGTGATAAGTTATATATATATGAAATTTGATTCTAGATAAGAATTATTATATAGTGCATGTATTACTTGAAAATTTGATAAAATGTAAATATATAGATATGTATATAAATGCATATAATTATGAAAATGAACATAACATGATCTCATAATTGACTGCATATATAATCATCATATTAAAGTCAACTGATATAAATAAACACACATATATGATAATAACATGTTCAAAATAAAACTAGAGATCTACATATTCCATAGAATTTATATGTCAAGTCCAACACATATATTGAAATAAAACTAGAGATTTGTAGTCCATAAATTATAAAACTATCTAACTCTCAGGCTGATCGGTCAAATCAAGTCTCCTCTTTGTTCCACGTTGACTAGATGTACCTGCATCATGCTGTAAAAGAGTTCAAGAAACTCAAAATTAGATTTAAATTTATTTATAAATTTTGATATAATTAAACATATTTAAAATTGAAAATATAAACTTTTAGATAAAAAAAACTAATTAAATATCGACTAAATATGGTAAAAATGATTTCTAGTATGCATAAATTACCATATGGTCATGTGAATCAACTGGCACATTTTCTTCAATAGGTAACATAACTGTCTGTTGAGAAGATGCAAATGCCTGATTCACTATATCCTGCATATTCATATAAAGCAAACAATATGTGAAAACCTTGAATATATATATATATATATATAATGTTTGTAAAAATTGTATAGGAGATTTAAAGTAAAGTTTACAACCTTGAATGATATGACCTCATGACCATGCACCTGAGATTTCCCATGAATAGATGTCAATGATGTCTCAGGTGCGCGGCCCACCATGGTTATCTCATCAAATCCCTACATATAGATGTACAATAGTTCATATAGATCATTCACACATGTGTATGTAAATGAAAAAATTAAATTAGATCTATGATGTGTATTTAATTTAAACTTAACAAACTTTTGAAAGCACGCACCTGAGCTGATGATGTCTCAGGAGTGCTCACCACTGTAACTTGTGGCTAGTCAATACAAGGAATAGTATGACCTCCCTGCATCTAGATATAATATATCAATTCACACATGTGTACAAATTCAAATTAAATTATATATATATCCACACAAATTATTTAATATATTTTGGTTCAAGTACCTGTCGAAAAGGTGAGCCCAAATCTACACACTTGACATATACGCACAATGATGATATTGAGTTTCGGGCATCACATCATCATGCGTCTATACACCAAACACAAAATTATTGAATTAATATTATATTATATATATAGTTTGATGTTACTATTTACATGAATTTTTCACATTTCAAACTTGAATTAAATTTAAGTTCAAAAGATGAACATACCTATGTGGGACGATCCTCAGAATATAGTAAATTTAGTTATGATCCCACCCCAGATGCATGTGCCTCACCTGAAGTGGATGTCTGAGTATCCCTATAGCCCAAGCCTCCATGCTCTATATTGGCCACTTCAGTGGCCGCATGTGTAGTCTACTGAGTGAGATGTCCTGAAAGTGAACTCAATGCTCCTAGTGTAGATAACATGGTTTGCTGCTGAAATGCAGTGGGAATACCAGGAGAAGGAGGAGGAACAAGAGAAGCAACTGGAGCATGTCGTTGAGGATCGACACGTGCTCCTAGTCTATGTTGGGGCATGCCACGCCCAACTCCCTAAAATGACCTCATATCAAAATAGTTGGGTTTTTTACCCAACTCAAACTCAACCCATAACTTTCTCAAAAAATATAAGGGCACCTCACTGTTGCCATGTGGTGGAGTATCAAACACCATCCACCATCTCTTCCAAAAATTTGCAGCTATCTGCGGGTGCCTACACCATAAAATTGAAATTCTTTTTTTTTGTGGGTGGTATTGGTTCGTTTGTTTGGGGGTTCACAAAATATTGGCACATAGCTTGTTTAGTGATTTTTAGGTCATTGATTTCTTTATATGACAGTCCATCTGCATAGAATTGTCTCCTCTCTTCTCTCCATTGATGGAACCTATCTAGGTCCGCATCAATAGATCGAACAGAATCGACAATAGTTTGCATCGTAGATGCAAACCATGTGAGATGTGGAGGGATTCTAGTCTCATTTTTTATGAGATCTATGTTTCCTTGAATGACAACTAAGTTGGCTCGAATATTCTCTCTTAGTTGATTTTGGTCAAATGGAGGAGGGGGTGGGGGGTTAGGTGGTGGAGAATGCAGAGGTGAGTGAGGCATATCCTCATGTGGTGGGGTGGGATGTGCACCAGGATCTATAGGGATTTCTAGATTAGGAATGAAATCCTCTAAAGTGAAAAGTGGATCCATTTGAGAAATGATATGGCAACTGCATGTTAAACAATTAAAAAATATATATCAACAAACTAATTAAATAATGCACATAATTTCAAAGTTATTTAAAAATCACATTGAACATGCACAAATTCAAAATATATTTCATTTGAAGACCATTCAATTTATAACATTAAAAAATCATAGCATTAAAAATTCATATTATAAATGAGAGTTGAATAGAAACCGATAGTCACTTAAGAACTATAAATGAGAGTTGAATAAAAACAGAAGGTTAGTAGAACAAGTGATGAAAAATATTGAAAATCATTGAAGACCTCTCTTGCACATTCTAGGAGACAACATAAATGGTAACCTCAACTACTAAGATGATCAAATAATTTTCAGATTCACTGCATGAGTCAGTATCCAAGAATTATATTGTTCAAGAATGATAAAATAAAAAAAGATATTCAAAAATTCCAAGAATCTTGAGGTGGTTGATTTTGATGAACTACAAGGGAACTTAGAAGAATCTACATTTTCTTAGAGGATTAAGTTTAAGTATCAAAAGGGGCGGGCTAGTATGAATGATTTAAATGAATTTATTAATATCTTTTCAAATAACTTTATAGACTCGAAGTATTTTAGGTACTAGTTAAATTACTTTGCGCATTCTTTATTCTTTTAAATAAATGTAATAAATCAACATAGATGTTGATAAATATTGAGATGGTGTGGGATTTCCCACTCATCTTGTAGTTCTCAGTTGGCTTTCAATTAATTTTCAATTAGTTTTCCAATTAGAGCAAGTCACCTAGGGTTAAGTTTCAACTAAACTCTTTCAGATCCTTAAATTTTGGGACACCTAGTTCCTATGTACATCTCTTTTTAAAAATTGTGTAAGGGTTAGAAATAATTTTTATCATAGAATGCATCTACATTTTCTACGTCGAACTCTACT
Source organism: Sequoia sempervirens (assembly GCA_007258455.2). Lineage (NCBI taxonomy): Eukaryota > Viridiplantae > Streptophyta > Pinopsida > Cupressales > Cupressaceae > Sequoia > Sequoia sempervirens. The sequence goes on from VDFB02000017.1 coordinate 341,833,108, forward strand.
AAATTTAGTGTATTTTGATATTTTTGGATGAATCAAAGGATCATGCTTGTTGTCTTGCAAAGGATTATCTTATCTTGGTAATAAATAAAGGATTGTAATAAATGTAAATAAATGTACATTGAATAAATTGGTGAGATTTGTATTATTGAATTCTTCATAGGGTTATGTCTCACAAATGCACATGAATATGGTGGTATAACCAAATCTAGTGAATGTAGTGAGAATTATTGTTGTCAATTTTATTCAATTTTTATCTTCTCATCCCTATTGCTCTTATGATTTTTCTGTAAATTTATTGATAATAAACAAAACACTAGTTCCCATATGTACCCTACGTATTCATTGGTTTTCACTTAAATTTACTTAGATACCTAAGAATAATGTTCATCTACACTAACTTAATTACCTAGAAATAAGACTATGATTTAAATCATATAATTTAACTAAGAGTTAAGGTAGCCACAAACCAACTACTTATAACCTTATGCACACTATGGGGTTAAGGGTAGCAAAAATCACAAGAATCGATGAAGAGGCATAGAGGTAGACGAAATCTCAGGAAATTAAACATAGTAAAAATATTGAATAGGGAACAAAAAGTTTGGAGAACTTCTTGACAAGATACTTGGGTAAGGAAAAACTTGAAAACTGAAATATATAAAAGAACTTAAAGGAAACCTAAGAAAATGTGCAAATGGGGAATAATGGAGGAATAGTGTGTTAGCAAAGGAAAGTATAAAAAATTAATGTTTAATGATATGATTTGACAGACTAACTATTTTGTTAGTTTGATGAGGTGCATGTAAGAGATAGTTTCCCTTGTTACATCCCATTTTCTTTTACCCTCTAGGTTATATTATTTTTTATTTTCATTTCAATCTTGACTTGAAAATATGTATTATCGTTAATTAAGAATATGACAATTTAACATTTTGATCTAGTTAACATAATATGAACTATTGCAAATATGCCTTTAATACTCATAATGATTAAATGGAACATGTATTTCTTAATGTTTCTAAGAGATTTATGTCGATATATAAATAAGTTTATATATGCACATATGCTTTAATAATGAACTAACTACATTTTTGGTTTCATGAGGTGAATGCATAATAGAGTTACCCTCCAAGGACAAGAGGGAGAGTATCACTGGAGAGAGGGAGATAGGTCTAAGAGAACAACCATGATCATGAAGATTGTGAGAACGCACACACTCACTCACATCAATAACCTTTTCTTATGAATTCAATTTGGAAAAGTAAATATATTATCAAATCCTTCATATCAAATTTGGGCTACAATTTAGTCTTTGCATTTCCATTATCAATCATTAAAAAGTGTGTTCTAGATATAAAAGTTTATTTGGCTTTAGGTGGTAATCATTATATATTGTGCAAATAAATACATTTCTTCAATGTGTGTAGGTGTTATTTTATATTTATATGCACATATATGTCTATGTATGTCAGTAAAGTTATGCAAACATACATATACATAGATATATCTATGAATATAACTAAGTGTAGGTGATGTATATTAATGTATAAATATACATGTGTGTGTATTGCATATACCTGCGTCTATTTATATATGTATGTATGTATGTATGTATGTATGTATGCATGTATGTATATTGGTGTACCTAATTATTGAATTTTTTTACTCTTAGCCCATTCAAATGCCTTTGAAATTTTACTAAATAGTCATATTTGTAAGGGTTTCTCTAAAATTGTATTAGGGTTTTGAAAAAACCCTAAACCCTTGTGAAGCCCTTGCACTTTTGTTATAATCTTGTATTGACAACCTACCTCAATCATTTGGTCCAATTTGGAAGGTTTCTAGTTTTAGCTCACCTAAGGGGACAGAGGTCTCTAAGAGGTTTCTAGTTTTACGTTTTAGGGTTTAGATTTCTAAGTTAAATGTGTCCAATTTAGGTTTAGATTTTATAGTTTTCAATTTACAATTTAACGTTATTTATTTTGTTGACATTTTTTATTTTTTAAATGCAATTTAAAACTATTAAAAATTGAGCTAAAACACATTAAAGAAACAAAACTTAAATACTAATTAAAAAAAAAAAACAAGATACAAAGCAAAAAATGGCAGAATTCAACCAACTTAGAGGTCACAGAGGTCAGGTGTGTTGATGGGAGGAGGTGGCAGTCGAAATACGCTCCAAGCAACAGCTTACAAATGTGTACGTGCTTTAGATTGTCTTCTCTCATACCGCCAAAAATAGTGGATAAAATGAAAAGCCAGTAGTTTATTTAAAAAAATAAATACTTTTCCAAAACGCGTACGCATTTTGAAACACGTATGCGTTATAAAACGCTTATGCATTTGTAACACGTATGAATTTTTGGTTCACGTACATGTAGCTGAGTGCGTATGCGTTCAGATTTTGGTTCGGGTACCCATTCTGTAATGCGTAACGCATTTTTTGCAAAAAAAAATTTGTTGCCCAAAATTTTCCCTCTTCGTGTACTCAACTTCTTGCTTTTACCCCATGGAAAAAAATTCTTTTACTTTTGTCAAGAAGTGTTCTAAATGTCAGATTCATGGGAATCTTATTCATGCAGCTACACAGGAACTGCAACCTTTCACTCCGACATGGCCTTTTTCTTAGTGGGGATTAGATCTTGTTGGAAAAATTCATCCTTCCTCATCAAATGGGAATAAATTTATTATCACAGCTACGAAGTATTTTACAAAATGGATCGAAGTTGTTCCTTTGACGACTATGACTGGTAAACAAATCTCTTCATTCATTCTGAATTACATCATTTTTTGGTATGGAATTCCTAATTCTATCATTACTGATAATGGGAGGCCTTTCAAGAATCAGGATGTTGACCAACTTTGTGAAAAATTTCACATCCAACATAGGTTCTCTACACCTTACTATCCACAAGGAAATGGTCAAGCGGAAGCTTCAAACAAAACAATTTTGAAGATCTTAAAGAAGACAGTAAATGATGCCGGTCATGATTGGCATGTCCAATTAAATCCAGCTTTGTGGGCATACAAAACCAGTATTTGAACACCAACAGGAGCTACACCATATTCCTTGGTCTATGGAGCAGAAGTGATCTTACCATTAGAGGTTGAAATACCTTCGCTTTTGGTCTCACTCAAAGAACTGATAAATGATGAAGACTACAGAGTATCTTGCCTAGAAGAGTTAGAACTGTTAGATGAAAGACATCAACATGCAGCTGACCATTTGAAGGGATATCAACAAGTTATGTCTCGTAGCTATAATCACGGAGTTAAACCACAGACATTTCAAGTAGGTGACTTAGTCTTGAGAGAAAATCCATGTAATTAGCAAGACATGGAAAAGAAAGGAAAATTTGAACCAAACTGGCTTGGTCCATTTGTCATCATTGTAGTGTATGGTTCTGGTGCATATTAGTTATCCATGTCAGAAGGGGACCTGTTTGAAGAGCCAATCAACAACATTCATTTGGAGAAGTTCTATGTCTGAAAAAATCAAAAAAATTAGAAAAAGTCCTGAAAAAATTAAAAAAATCATAAAAAGTCTTGAAAAAATCATAAAAATCAAAAAAAGCCCTGAAAAAAAAATCATTAAAAAATTGAAAAAATCCTAAAAAAGTGCAATAAAAACAAGTGGTGAAAACTTGGCAAACAGGCACTACTTGTGATCTAAATAGACTTCTCCATCTATTAGCTTATGTCTTGCATTCACTTTCGGCATCATCTATCCATAACTATCATCTGTACATATCTTTCATATCTATCTCATATGATAGGAATCCTTATGTTTCATCATGGCTTGATGAAATTTGTACATATCCTTAATCTTTAGGTTGTGTTTACACTGGGGGCAGCAACTTGGACTGAACAAGAGAGGGGCAACGAGCTTTTCAAACCTCACAAATAGACACAAGATAGTTTTCCAAAATGCAACAAACATTGCCATATCAAATCAATCACAACATGCTTATTCAATCCCAATGCAATCAAACAAAATGATCCAAAACAAACATCAAAACAAGAATATCAATGTTGATAATCAAAGCTGGATGATCTTAATCTAAATAATGGTTGACATACTTTAGGCAAGATTTCAGTGGTTGTTTGATTTTCTATCATATCTCTGGAGCAATTCAATGATGTACTGAACTAGAAAAAGCAAGGAAGGAGTCTAATTTTTCTTTGTCTGTTGTTTGCAAGGAAATCATTAGTACTATGTAAATTGGTCGTGAGACATGCTCTACTAAGTATCATTGATGACATTTCAGAATTTGCATGGGAAAGGGGTTAACTCTTGTTTCTTTGTGCAAGCAATACTCAAGTCATCTCAGTTCAATTATACCTAGATGCTTGTATTAACTTGCTATATCAAAAATCATGAAAGCAATACTTAGGTCATCATTGGTGCTAACATACCCTTTGATGGTTGTATTAACTTTCAACATTTCAATGCTCTATGATGATACAAAAAGCACAAATAAGCTCTTAGAATGGCAATATTGTACGAATATCCTGCATGGTTAGTATAGATTACATTCATGTTAGAATCTGCATTTTACATGTATAGATTTTCCAAAAAGCTAGCAAAGTTTTAAATGTTTCATGTCTTTCCAATAAAATGATTGAGTACATTTTGACATTCACAAAAACATCATTTCATACATTTTTCATATATATTTGCATCAGAAAATCATAAAAATAAAGTATACATCATAATCAAAACATTTATAAGCATTCATAAATTGTATCATACAATCGTGTATCAAATAGATTTCACTCATCTCATAAATCATGCATACATATACATCATAAGCATAAAAAATTGAGAAATCATCATATTCTAAAACATCATGCATATAGCAAATAGACGCATTTATCTCATCATAAATCATCGCTACATTTCATATATCTCAAAAATGAATGTCAAAATGTACAAAGATGTCAACTATACATGATATAACATCATCAAAAATGACATCATCTCAGGGTGTATACAAATGTCTTAATAGAGTATCATAAAAACATCATGTACAATGCACTAGGTAGTGCTATCCTCTGATGGTGTTGGTCTGGGACCTGTACCACCTGCACTTGATGGACCTGCTCCACCTATCCCTGATGGCCCTCCTAGAGGTAATGGTTGTGTCACACCCCTACTGGTAGTCTGAGAGTGACTATGGGTAGACCGATACTATGTATAACTCTCCCTCCGCTTAGGTGGAACCGCATCATGATATCTAGTCCTATAAAACTCGGCCTCCCAGGTGGCTCTGGTCACCTCTCTCATCATATCACCAAGCAAGGTACTCACTACTACCCTTTGTAAGCTATCAGCCAAAGCAATGGCCTGCTCACCCCACTATCTAGTTGTATCTCTCTCAGCAATAACTGAGGTCAACTATCCCTGAAGCTGTGTAATCAAGGTCTGTGCCTCTGCTAGCTGACTCTGTAAGCTCTGCACTGTACTCTATAAAGAGGATATCTGACCTGACACCAATGGATCTACTGAAGGTGATGGATCTGTATGTCTCATCTGCGGTCCACCTCTACCACCTCTCCTACCACCTTTATCACCTCCCCTATCACCACCTCTACCACCTCTCCCACCATCATCATCTCCTCCACTCTCCTCATCATCACTATCTCCACTATCCTCATCATCATCATTTCCCTCTGAATCATCACCCTCTGAAGCTGCCTCTCTATGTGGTCTCTGACTGCCTCTCTGTGGTCTCTGTATAGCAACTGGTGCAATAGGCTCATTAGGATCAAACATATGTGGTGCAGGATGCTCTAACACATACTGACTATACTCTGGCGTCGTCCCTGCATCAAGGACATCAACTCAGTAATCCCACATCACTACTCCTAAACTAGTGAACTTTTCCACCGCTGCCTCATAAGAAATCCATGGACCCCATACTGTAAGCTCTGGCTATCATCGTGCATAAATGGCAAAACCCATAGGCATACCCTGAATCCGACCGAACTGCCGACATACTCGTCTAGCAAGAAATCTCTCAATAATCCATGAAGTACGCCCAATAAGGTATCTGGACGTACAGACATAGGGCATCTCCCTTGCCTCCTCTAGCCATGCCTCACACTCTACATATGGCCGCCAACATACTATATCAAGACTATCTGAGAGATGCTGCCAATGATCTAGTTTTCCCAGTCTCGACTGAGCAATAATATCGGCATATCCCCATCTGTATGATCGACCGACAAGTCGTCATCCATGAGTCAACGGTTACATAATGGAAAAGTGCTCCCATGCCCATATCTATAGTAACGAACAACCAACAACAAAACTTCGGCCTCTACCGTATACAATATGATGTAACTCATCATACAAATGCGCAAGCATGCATGACCCCCATGCATACTGTGTACCCTCCATCACCATACTCTCCAAAACCTGACCCCACCTGACTGCAAACCCCCTCAACCTATGGTCGGGGCATAAAACACCTCCAATGAAACCTATGAGTACAGACGGTAAAGGTGGATATGCATCTGTCATCTCGCCCCATGGGATGAAGTATCCAACAATATGATCATCTCTGAAAATCCATCTCAAAGCATCAGTGCCTCCAGCCTCTTGGCTATCAAAGACCACTATCTCGCCCATCACTGGGATCCTCAAGATACAGTACATGTCCTCTGGCGTCACTGTAATCTCTCTAGTTAGTAAATGAAATGTGTTGGTATCACTATGCCACCACTCTGTGAGTGCTATCAATAAAGCTCTATTAAGGCGCACCTCAGGCATATCAAGCAATGCAGTCAATCCACATGCCTCGATCACATCCCGATCTGACTATAACAGATGTGGAATCAAGCTCCATGTACTCAGGAATGTCTCACGTAACTGCAAAATGCTCAATCTCTCTTGTTGACACATCATCAAAGCAAAATCAAAATCAAATTATCATGACTTATCAATCAAATCTGAATATCACACTCACGTTTGTTTTTAACAAATTTAGAAGCAAACAAATCAATCAAACTATTTGTTTTTCATCATCATGCAAAGCAGATAATCAAAATCATGTTTGTTTTTAACAACTTTAGAAGCAAACAAATCAATCAAACTATTTATTTTTCATTTTCATGAAAGCAAATTTATCAACATCATGTTTGTTTTTAACAACCTTAGAAACAAACTTATCAATCCTATTTGTTTTTAACAACTCTAAAAACAAATTTATCAGCTATTATTTATTTTCCAACAACTTTGGGAACAAATTTATTAATCACGATGACATTCAATCATGGGCGCTACATAAATCATCAAGGGGGCTACCAAATTATCGGCACTACAAAATTAAGGGCGCTATAGAACTAATCAATGGCGCTATAGAATTCATTATGGGCGCTACAAAATCAAATGTGCTATGGAAAGGATCAAGGGCGCTACAAAAATCCTCATAGGTGCTATAGAAACAAATGTGCTATTGGAATTATCAAGGGCACTATGAAAATAGTTAAAGGCGCTAAAATACAATCTTTCACAATCAAAACATCGATAAACGTGCAACGAATGAAAATTTTTCAAGAAGCAAAATTTTAACAAGGTACATACCAGAGGTCCATAGTGCGCTGGCCACTGATGTCATCGAATGCGCTCAAAACGGTGCTGATGAATCAGAAGTGCCATAATTATCTCTCTAGAGCTCAAAATTTACAATTTTTACTAGGTTAAAATGGAAAATGACATGGAAAATGATATTTTTAACCTATTTAATGGCAAAATTGGGGCATTTTAGCAAATTTTATCATAGTAGGGTCAATTTTGGTCATCAATTTTTCATTTCACATCTCTCTGGGTCAATTTCTTCACATCATTATTTTTGAATGATGAATCGACATCTTCAAAAATCAGAAAAAATCCAAAAAAAATTCAATTTTTTTTTTTCAAAAATCTGAAAAAAATCACAAAAATCAAAATTTTATCAATTCATCATTCGAGGGGGCATATACCTATCAACATTTGACAATCAACATCTCGTGAAAATTTCAAAATTCTTTGAAGCAATGCGTAAAACACATCACTTCAAAGAGGGGCAAAATGTATACACCTAAAAATGGTCACATCACATAGTCTGGTAATTAATTAAATATTTTTAATATTTAATTAAAATCTTTGAATTCAATCTATGTATAAATAAATCTAAATAATTTATTTATATTTTTCATTCTTTCATTTTGATAAAATAAATAAGTTTATTTAATCATCTTTTCTTTTTCATTTCTTAATTAATTAAAATAAACATTATGATTTATTTATATTAATTATCATTTAATCTTGGCTTGGATATTTTATTCAAATAAAGATTAAATATTTTTCTCTTTTAATTTAATTCTTCTAATATCCATTCGCAATTAAATATTCCAAAATATTTAATTAATTCCTTTAATTCAATTCCAAATATCTCAAAATTCCTCTAATATCCATTCATAATTAAATATTCCAAAATATTTAATTAAATCTTCTAAATTCCATTTGCAATTAAATATTCCAAAATATTTAATTAATTCTTCTAAAGTCATGTCACAATTAAATATTTCAAAATATTTAATTGAGTCTTCTACAGTTCTAAAATTAAATATTTCAAAAATATTTAATTTCCTCAAAATTCACACAAAATTAAATAAATTTATTTATTTATTTATTTATTTTTCATTATCTTCAACAACCGTGAAACAAACTACCAAAACAAAAAATAATAATTTCTCTGTTCCTGTGCAAGCTTGTTCCCGTGGGTTGAAGACAAAGCTCCATCTTCCTCTCCAACCTCCCAACATTCTCCATTTTCCTCTCAACCTCTCCATCTCTCACCATTCAAACTTACCAGACAACCTCATAGCCGTTGATCTTTGCCAGCTAGGATCTTGCCTGCAAAACGCTATAAAAAGGACTGTCGGGTCTTTGCAATTACAAAGAAACTATATCCAAATAGCTTTCAAGCATCCATAGCATAGTCTTATAGCATCCATAGTTTTTAGAATTATAGCATATTATGGCCAATCATCCACATAGTTTAGTTTCAATCCACAGCCCCTATTCATAATTCACAACCCTTGTGCATATCTGTATCACCATTTTACTCCACAGCATATAGGATAGAGAAGTACTATCATTTTTCATCCTCTTTCTGTAGGTTGTCATTCAGAGAAGCCTTGCTTACACAATCTAAGAGCAGCAGCTTCAAAAGAATCACTGGAGATAGAGAAAATGGAACGGCCTTGAAGAATTCTTGTTTATTTAATTTCATTTCAAATTCTTCAGTTTAATGTTTCATTAGTGTGTTTTTGTTATTTCATTTTGATACTAACATTCTAACAACACAGATACTTCTACAAAGCTTTATGAAAGATTTAGAGCAAAATAAAAATATGTTTCCAAGGATTTAAAATCTAACAAAGAAGATGCTTCTAGAGATGAAAACAAGTTAGCTACAGTTGATAAGTCTGTTAAAGAGAAAGAACTAAGTGACTTGACAGGAAGGTTAAATGGAAAAATACAAATTAGCAAAAGAAGAAGTTGTATCCTAAGAGAACTGAAAATGATGGTTTCATAAGAGTACGCTATCCACATAAACCTAAAAAAAGAAGATATCCTAATCTGGCTGAAACATACATCATGACTAGGTATTCATTATACTTTAATGGGTATTTCTATACATGTAACAATTTTGGTCATAGGGCTAGAGAATGAAAAGCTAATCCAAGGAGAAATATAAATTTCATGAGTAAAAATCTATTTTCTCCTTTAATTGATATGGATGTAATATGTTCCAATTGCAATAATTTTGGTCACATAGCTAGAGATTGTAAAACAAACTTTAGGAGAAAAAATACTCAATTTGAGAAGAAGAAAACTATATCTTCTAAAGTTGAAAAGAAAGTTGAAGTCATTAAGAAAGAGGAAGAAAAGTTTGAAAATGAACCTAAAAAAGGTATGTAAGAAGAAAAAGCAGATTCCTACTCAGTCAATGATTTCTCAAACTACCTTGCATACAAAATAACAAGACTTATGCGATATTGATAGTGGCTGCTTCAAGCACATGACCAGAGATAAAAAGAAATTCATCCAACTTGAAATGAGAAAAGGAGGTCCAGTGAGTCTAGGTGATAACACTGATATCAATATTCATGGTAAAGGAATTCTAAACTTAGATGGAAAGAACAAAACTAAAGATGTGATCTATGTGGATGGCCTAAAACATAATCTTATTAGCATCAGTCAGATATTTAATAATGGATACATAGTTGTATTTGATTATGAAGGCTGCAAGATAAGAATGAATGGTAAAACAATTGCACAAGGGGTTAGGAATGATATTAACCTCTATAATCTATGTGAAGTAGAAGGCCAAACATGCCTAATCAGTCAACCAGAAGAAAGTTGGTTGTGGAATAGAAGACTAGGGCATGTATTTTTTTATAAAATGGTAAAGATAAGCTCAAAGGGACTGGTTGGAAACATTCCTAAGATTGCAAAGCTTGACAATATCACCTATCAAGGATGCCAAAATGGAAAGCTAACTAAGTTTAAATTTCCCACCAAAGACTATTCAACTACAAAACGTCTAGAGTTAGTTCATACTGATCCCTGTGGACCAATGAGTACAAAGTAATTTCAAGGAGAAAGATATTTTATGTTGTTGATTGATGATTATAATAGAATGACATATGTCACATTCTTGAGGGAGAAGGCTAAGGCCTTTAAAGCATTTAAAGGTTACAAGATGTTGGTAGAAAATGAGGCAGGTAGAAGAATCAAATGCCTTAGATCAGACTAAGGTGGATAATTTATGTCAAGAGAATTCATGGAATACTGGGGTATGTACATGATCATCATGGAAAAAATAGGCCCTTCAGTGGCAACGAAAATTTAGAAAAAATCAAAGTTAGGCAACTTGATGTAAAAATTTAATAAGTTATCTATATTATTTCAAAAATATGTAAGAATAGAATCTATAGAAAATTGAATGTAGTTTCTAAACTACTAGGTTTATTTTTTTTTAAAATCTATTTGGTGAAAATTTGAAATTTCAATGGTTGTACTTAAATTTAAGGGAAAAAATAAGTAGGTGTATGTCGACTAGCCTAACCACAATAAAATGATAATTATTTTTTTATAAGATTTTAGATATAAGTAGAGGACTCATGTCCCAATGTGATGCATATTTTTTTGTAATTTTTTTCCAAGTAAATAATTAATTATGATTTTTTTATTACAACTTTTAAAAAATATAAAAAACTCATAGGTATGACCACCTTAACTTGGTCAAAACTTCATGAAATTCAATTTTTTTTCTTAATCCTATAGTATGTGATGCATATTTTGGATTCAAAAATTTTTATACCATTTGAAAGCTATAGATTTTTTTCAATCATGTATCAATTAGGACTTTAGTCATAATTTAAATAGAAAATGAATAATAATTATTTATTAAATTCAAAGTAAAGCATAATTTATATTGGTGGAAAGTTGAGAATCTCCTTTAAAAACCCTTTTCATTTCATCAATTTTGGGTAAAAATAAAAGTCATCAGCCACATACCCTACACATACCCATCAATCACCACTTTTTGGCCCATCATGATCCTACACATACCCATTGTGAAGACCATGGAATCAGATGCTAGTATTCAGCCCCAAAATACCACAACAAAATGGTGTGGTAGAGCAAAGAAACCAAATTGTGAAGGAGATGGCTAGAGCCATGTTGAATGAGGAAAGCTTAATGGATACATTTTGGAAAGAAGTAGTAAAAATTGTCATGTACATTCATAAAAAAGCTCCTATCAAATTTAGCAGTGGTAAAAATCCATATGATTGTGGTTTAGTAGGCTTGCCTCAATAAAGCACTTCAAAGTATTTGGTAGTAAATTCTATATCAAAAGAGATACTGAGGATTTAGGAAGTTTTGAGTCAAGATGTGATGAAGGGATATTTTTGTGGTATTCATCTCAAAAAAAATATTATAAGTGCTATAATAAGAAACTGCATAAGATTGTACAGAGTGTACATGTCAAGGTCAATGAAAGTGAAAATCCAGGTTAACCTAGCAAAATCAATCTATAAAGTGAGTCAAATGAGGATGACATAGGTGGACGGGTTGAAGAAGAAGAGAATGATCCAAAAGTTAATCGGGCTCCAAAAAAATATGTTCAAAAAGGTCATCCAGTAGATTAGATTATTGGTGACAAGAATTATGGTGTGTATACAAGAAGAAGGCTTGCAAAGAACAAAGAACAAGTGAAATTTTCCCTCTTATCTCAGATTGAACCAAAAATCTTTGTTGAAGCTAGCAAAAATGAGAATTGGATAGAATCCATGGAAGAAGAGTTAAATCCAATTAAAAAGAACAAAACATGGGAACTGGTTCCTAGGCCCTTAAAAAAGAATGTAATTGGCACTAAGTGGGTGTTTAGAAACAAACTAAATGAAGATGGAACATTGGTGAGAAACAAAGCGAGACTAGTGTGAAAAGGTTATGCACAAGTAGAAGGGATTGATTTTGAGGAAACATTTTCCCCTATTGCAAGGTTAGAAGCAATAAGAATTTTTTTTGCATTATCAGTCTACAAAGGCTTCAAGGTGTATCAAATGGATGTCAAATATGATTTCTTGAAATGAAACCTAGAAGAGGAAGTATATATTGAGCATTGAGAAGGTTTTCACTTGTCAGAGAATGGTGATTATGTTTGGAGATTGAAAAAGGCACTGTATGGTTTAAAGCAAGCCCCAATGGCTTGGTACTCAAGGTTGGACCAGTATGTACAACAACAAGGATTCAAGAAGGGTTGTGCTGATAAAAAATTGTATCTCAAATTTGAAGGTATGCATATGATAATTGTGGTAGTATATGTAGATGAAATTATATTTGGTGGTAGCAGTGATGTAATGTCAAAAATATTTTCTACAATCATACAAGATGAGTTTAAAATTTCCATTATTGGAGAGCTACGTTTCTTTCTTTGTTTGCAAATTACACAAGCTGATAAAGGTATATTTATATCTCAAACCAAGTATGCAAAAGAAATTCTTAATAATTTTGGCATGGAAGATTGTAAACTTGTTAGTACACCCATGATTATAGGCTGCAAATTGAGCAAATATGATGAGTCACCAGATGCAAATCAAACTACATACATATCTATGATTGGAAGTCTATAACTATATTTAAATGCATCTAGGCCTGATATAATGCAAGTGGTCTATATGGTAGCTAGGTTTCAAGAAGAACCTAAAGAATCAAATGTCAATGCAATTAAGAGAATATTTAGATACATCAAAATTATTGTTGACTATGGATTGTGGTATCCCAAAGGTAAAAATTTCAATTTAATAGCATATACAAATACAGATTGGGTAGGAAGTGTGGATGACTGAAAGAGTACAAGTGGAGGAGCTTAATTTTTGGGTAATAGGCTAGTCTCTTGGATGAGTAGGAAGCAATATTTTTTCACCCTTTCTACTACAAAACTAGAATATGTTATTGTAGCTACATGTTTTACTCATCTATTATGGATGAAGTAGAAAATTAAAGACCTCAAAATGGAATACAACGAGCCTATATCCATTCTTTGTGATAATTCAAGTGCAATAAATATATCAAAGAATCATGTAATGCACTCCAAAACTAAGCATATCTCAATCAAATATCACTTCATTAGAGAAAAGGTTGTAGACAAGGAAGTCAACATGGTGTTTGTTCCAACCAAGGAACAAGTGGCTGATATATTTACCGAACCTCTTCCCATCGAACAGTTTGAATACTTGAGGTAGAAACTGGGAGTGATTTCTCCCACTTCATATCACTAAACTCTAGTGATAGGGCATGTTTCCATTGGGAGTTTCATTAATCACTCATTTGACCTTGGTTCAATATTATGTGATCAAGTCATGCAAAATCTAAATGATACAGGGACATTTGAAAGATTCCAACCTATTGAGATTGTGAACATTCTGTTGTAGAGTACCTAAGTGAGCAACATTGAAGAATACCAAATTTTACCACATTTACATGACAAAGGATACAGAGCTTGGAGTAGCATCTAGAAATATCCATCTAACAAATCCAAAATGCAGAGAATTTTGTTTTGATTCTGGAGAGATATCACCTAAGATTCCCTATTTTCATAAACTAGATTTGAGAAGTGGTGGCTACCCCTTAGGGGGAGTAGATAGATATTATTGACATGGGTCCCAGATCAAGGACAACGAGTGCATCTTCAATTTTTTCATAGTAGAGTGCAAATTTACACCCCTTCTCATTGATGTCAAAGGGGGAGAGACATCATTTGAAAAATTCAAGGGGGAGAGAATGCAGGAAATATTGTGTAGGATGTCTAATCTAAAAAAAAGGGGGAGAGCAAGTCATGTGAAATAGATAATATTGCGAGAAAAATTGAGTGCAATAAAAGTTGTGTGGGTTGTCTAATCATAAAAAGTAAAGGAGTATGCTGGAATTGAATGGATGTCGTCCATGATGGTTTTTCACATAATGTGTTGCCATCAATGAAAAACAGGGAGATTGTTCCAAATATGTCTCTAACTAGTGTTGTCATTGATGTCAACATAGTATAGGTTGTTGCAGTGAAAGGAATCAAGTGATTATTGGTTCAGAATATGCTCTAGTCTGTGTTTAGAATGTACTTCAATGTGTGTGCTCCACATTTCTACTATGTTGATCCTATCCATATGCAAATATGATTTGGTTGTTCAAAGACATCCATGAGCGATATATCATGGATTATAGCTACTTATTTGATCTAGAGAAAAAATTGAAGTTCATCAGTTTCAGAGCTGATCTGGCAGAGTTGGTTATCTATGGACTCGGAGAATTGTATCTGCTTCACAATCCTATGTTGTTTTGCTATAGCTCTTGCAAATATAAAATAAGGTCTATAATGGGGTTATCTATGTTTTTTCAAGAGTTCTTGTGTTTTGGTGCTCTAGTATGAAGAGTTGAGTGAACCTCTGGTATGCTATGTTCCAAGTTTGAGCCTCCGGTAAGAATGGTCCAGTATCTTGCTCTGCATTTCTTTCATATTGAATATCTTTGTATGTGGATTCAGAGTTATTTAGATGGATTTTTGAAGATGGTATCTTACAATTTGGAGTGTCCTGTATGATAAGTTGAGTGAGTTATGTTCACCTAAATGAAAACTACTTTATCTGTGCATTTGGTCATGATAAAGAGAATGTATTCCACTCTGCATTCCTCCACATTTAACTATTTTTATTTGTGGTTCTGGAATTAGTTTTGTAACAGTGTTATGTGCCCTCAACTCAAATGATTCATGGTTTGGTGATCTGGAAGTGATATGTTCTTTTTGAAAATATTGTTTAAAGTTCTTCGGTTTGATAAATTCTATAGATAATGTTTTCAGAGCTTTTCTTGAGATTCTTGGTGAGTAGAATGATCTTCCAAATGTCTCCTAATCATGTTTCTACCTTTTGATTGGTTCGCAAGATGATCAATGACCAATGTTCAAACTTGATGGTTTGATATGTGTAAATAGGGGTTTTAAGTTAGTGACCGACATGTGAATAGAATTAGATTGCCTAACTAACTGACATGTGATCATTTAATGAAGATGAAGCCAAAAGTGTGACATGCTCAATCAAGAACAAATCTAACCGAATGAACAAAAGAGGAAATGAAATGTGTATCGGTCCTTGGGGTCAAAAAGAGAGCTAAATTTGGTAAATTCTCGATGATGACGTGGATTGGTGTGCAACGCGATATGAGATATAGAAAATATTATTGGATGCCATCATTGATGGACATAACATTATGTAGGCAGCTCGATGTTCTGACAACAATATATGTAGGTTGAAAATGAAAAACCCTAGCAGGGGTTTTTGACGCATATGAAATATATGAAGGCATGAGTTAGGGAAATCGAGTAAGAGTGTGTGTGCACTTGAATGAACAAGTGAGGGAGAATTGTAATAGAGAAGGAGTATCACAAAAAAATAAAAATCTAATTACAGTAGTGTAAGAGTGAACAAAGAGAAGAATATAATGTGTTGAATCGATGTATCATAGGTTGACCAAAACCAAGTTATGCATAGTTGATTTAAAATCATTCTAAGAGGTTGTAGCCTTCATTAATACTAAGTTGTAGCTTAGTTTAAGGTGTTGCAACATCCTTGAAGTTGATGCTTCTAAAACAATGAGTTGAATCTTCCTTAGGGTTGTAGTCCTTAAAACTTGTAACAAAACATTAATGCTTGTGAGGCTAGATTAGGATAGTAGATCCTAGCAACATTTCTTATTGTGGTTTTTCCCATCTTGTGTTTTCCACATATATATTATGTTATGTTTTGATCTCTTTTATACTTATGGTTTTTATATCTGTTAGTATTTCAATCTACACATTTGAGTTTAAGGTTGAATCTGCAAAAATGTTGTAAGAACTAATTTTTTTAAATATCTACTGATTTACCCCCCCTCTTAGTAGATCATTGTGTTCTAACAAGCAGGTCACATGGAGGATGATGTGGATAATGTGGCTAGATATATCAGTGGGTTAATATTTAACATTCAAGATGAGTTGATTTTGGCAAACCCAATAACAATAGAGGAATGCTTTCAATTGGCAATTAGGGATGAAGAAAATTTAAAGAGAAGGCAAGGAAAACAAAACAAGGGAAGAGGCAGCAATTCCAGAGGAAGAGGTTCCTTTTCTAATCCAAGTCAGTCATATGAGAGCCAAGAAGATACAAGAAAATTCCAAGATCCAATTTCAGATGCAAGAGGTGGATTTAGAGGAGGTAGATCAGGCTTTAGAGGTAGATTTAGAGGTCAAGGAAGAGGATCTAGTGGGTTCATAGGAAGGTGTTACCAATTGAACAAATTTGGACATCAAGAATGGAAATGCAATGAAATTAAAGCCACTACTTCACTTGGAGGATAAAGGAGAGATCAATTGGTGCAAGAAGAGGACAATGAGAGTGTAGACTATCCATCATAGCATGCTACTCTAGAAGTTGGTGAATCACTCATGGTAAGGAGAACCCTCATCAAACCACCAATAGAGAAGGAGCCACCACAAAGGAATATTCTCTTCAAGACAACTTGTAAGTTCTTGGGTAAGGTTTGTAAATTTTTAATTGATTCAGGTAGGATAGATAATATGGTTTCAATTGAGATGGTTGAAAAGCTTAAGTTTCCAAGAATACTACATACTGCCCCTTACAAAGTCTCTTGGTTGAATGAGGGTCAATATGTTTTGGTGAATGAACAAAGTTGGGTGGAATTTAAAATAGGATGGTATAAGGAAAAAAAATTATGTGACATAATACCCATGGAAGTGTGTCATTTGCTGCTAGGGAGGCCTTGGAAGTTTGATAGGCATGATATCTATGATGGAAGGAGGAATACTTATGAGATAGAAAAAGATGGGGTCTCCAATACCTTGACACCATTGAATGAGGAGGAAAAAGGAAAAAACATAGGATCTAATGTGATGATGGTAGGTAGGAAGGAGTTTGTAAAGGTGGAAGAAGAGGATACAGACCTTGCAGCCACTCCAAAACCTAGAGACATTATGACAATAGAAATGAAGAATGATTTTATTTTTGGGATTCACAATTGGCTTAAGGAGTATGTTGCTATGATGATAGGAGTGTTCCCTTCATTTCTTTCAAAAAGGGATGTTGGCCATTCTATTTCTTTCATACTAGAGATTAATATACCTAATCAAGTAGTAGTTATAGGGACACAACAATTGATAGAATATATGGGAAGCAAAGCTGAAGAGGTTAAGAATAAATTGCAAAGGAATATGGACAAGTCTAAGTATAAACATAAAGTGAAGAAGAAGGAAGTTCATTAGAAGGAAGGAGGATATATTGTAGTAGGTAATGATGCAGGTTCAACAACATTCTACAGTGAAGAACATGTAAAAGATCATCCATCAAGTAGACCTTTGAAGTTGGAGCATGTCCTAGGTGCCAAAGCATTCAAAAAGACAAGGGATAATGACTATTTTAAATATTTTGTCCATTGGAAATGTTGGTTTTTTTTTAAGAACCAAACTAATCTCCAAAAATACCTATGGATTTTTCCATCTCCAATTATCAATAATTCCAAAGAGATTGGCCAATGAATGAAGAGAGGTTGCTAAAATTTTGTTCCTACTCTTTGGGCTCTATAAGACCTGGGAGGGTGATCCCACAATGTACACCTAAAGACTTTTCACAATTGCAATCAAATACATTGTCAATAACATATATCTCTCATGATATTGCTCAATAATATACATCAAGTAAGTTTGAAACTTACATATCAATGTTATATGTATCAAGTATGAGAGAGAAAACTCAAAACATAAAAACAACAACAATAGTATTCCCTTAATTTTTTTAAAATATACTGAGTAGTTAGTGAATCAACACTATGAATGTAACACAAATACTCTACATGAACCGATGTCTTTATCCCAAGCACAAAGCCAACACCAATCTATATAACCATATAGCAATTTAGACAATAGCACCTATAACCCCAAGAAATATTGCATTACAACATTCCTCTATGACATTCATGATTATTATCTCTTACAAATATCCTAGAACATATTTCTTATAAGTTATCAATCTCATACAAGCACTTACATCAATTCATTGAATAAAAAATCAAACATGAAACTAAACATCCATTAGATAATGACAGAGACAAATGAAAGAAAAACCTTGATTACTTTCAATCATAACTCATAACACACATACAAGGAGAGATAATAACCACAAAACTGATATTACTATGTATTATAAATGCTATATCATTATCAGTCTTACATGCATAAGTATGAACTCCTTGAAAGAAACTTTAAAAAAAAGACTCTAAAAATTGCTTCGTATTTTCATGACAAACTAACAGTATTAACGCAGAATTTTAAACTCTCGTGCTACTAGTCCTGAATTTCTTCTTATAGAGATGAAGGAGAAAACAAGCCTCAGACCAGATAGCACACATGTCATGATCACATTGGACTGCTTGCAAAAATATTTCCCTTTCAATTATACTTGAATCTTCAAGTGGAGAAAATAAGCATGAGGCAAAATTAACCTCAACTCTTCATGGAAAACAAGTCCCACCTCAAAAGACATCATTATTTTGTTATAAAAATTACAAGATTTTCCTCATGTGTTCAACATTCCAATTGTAGGAGAATCAAAACAACAAGACAAGGAAAGAAAAAAAGAGTCAAAATTTGTCAATCCACATTAGCACGACATGCTATTCATTTGAATTTTATGGAGAGAATAATATTTTACCATGTTAAACCAAAATCCTAATATGTACTGCATTTAGGCTATGTATTATTCTTCTCCTATCTGTTATTCTCCTCAGTCACTGATCATCACACAAATTCACTTTGTGTCTTTCTCCAGCCAGGTGTTGTATTCCTCCTCAGTGGGCCATTTAATATTGAATAAATTATGCAACTTTGTAATATAATGAGAATACTTTGCATCAATTAAAATCCTAGCTTCAGTAACAATCATATGCATTTTGGATTCAACTTCCACCATTGTGTCGATATTTGAATTGACCAAGAGGTAGTTGGTGACAAACAAAGACATCATAGCCATTCCAAGGATTCCTATGAAATCTGTCTTCTAGGTGTAAAATCGATATAGTTCACCTTTAGGACTCAACATATGAGGCATTCCACGCTCCTCCATCTCCCTGAATATTTTCAACTTATTTTGGAGCTGTATACCCAACTTTCCATGGAAAGTAGTTATCTCATTCATTGAGTCAATATTTTTCAAGATGTCAGGAATATTTATGGGTGCCTCGTGATCTTCATTAATTTTTGGCATCATTTATTTTAAAGCACTTAAACTAACAATCCAATTATTCCATTCATTCCTGAAGGCCTCCTACACTTGCAGATACTTTGTATTTGCCTCATGAATATTTTTATACATGGCCCAAACATAATTAGCCCTGTGGACCAACCTAGTCACCCTGTACTTTAGCACATCTTCAAAAATTAATTTGGCCACCCTAATTCTTTCCAGTTTTTCCTACTTGACATTTTCCTTCTCAACAATTAACTTTCCTTTCAAATCATCAATTCTTAGGGCCAAATTCTCCCTATCCTATGTAGACACATCAAATGAAGAAGAAGAAGAAAGTTGAGTAATTATTTTATGAGTAGCATGAATAGTAGCTCTCATTTGATTCAACTCATTCAAGGCCTTATTATATTCTTTAACCAAGGATTCATACTTCTTCTAAGAGATGTGTGCAGTGTCCACACTAAGCATTACATCATGTGCTATTAACTTAACTGCCTAGATAGGAGTTATGTTAGTAGCTCTTTTAACCACCAATGAACCAATAACTTCTTCAAGAGGCCTAACAACCTCATGTTTACTAGTATTAGGTTCCATAGACCAAATTTCAATAGTTTGCAACTTTGGACTATATCCAAAACCAAATACTTTATCCTAAAATTGATTTGTAGATATCAATGCTTGAGGATCGGTCCTAACTACATCATATACAATGGAATTAGTGATAGTACATCCTGTTAGCAACATAATTCCACTAAAGTTGACAATCCTTTGAGCCTCAGTGGGAGTAATAGCTTCAATTTCAACCTTAATTTTCTCTTCCTCCGCTTTCTCAACTTTGTCCTAATGAGAAGGGTCAAAATTGACTCAGGCTAATTCAAGTCTCTCTTTTATTTCCTTAATCCACTGTTGAATCATAAACTCCTGGGATTCTTTGGTTTGCACAAATTTATCATCAGCCAAAAAATCATCACACTCTCTAATCCTCAGATCATCATCATTTTCTCTATCATACTGTCACTTGACAATCTTGTTAGGAGGAACATCTGAACTATGAGTTTCTTCAATATGAGGAAGCAAAAATTTCTGCTCCACCTCCTCATTCCTTGGGACATGTTCTTCCACTTGTTCCTCCTTGACCTCCTAAACATCTATAGGTTGTTTTGGGATATCCATAGCTTTATGATGTCATTGTTGCTCTAAGAGGACTTTGGCTCTATCTACAGCTTCTTGTACCTTCACCTGAAACTCATTGGATTGAGAATCCCTTATCATAGTAAAATCCCTATTCAAGTGGTCTGCAATTACATTGTATGGACTAATTTAGAAGGAATTTATTTTCATAATATTCTCCTCAAGGTTTTTCATAGTCGTGCATTATCTTTTCCTAGCCATGAAAACCTCATCATTTGTTAGATTCCTTAGTACATCATCTCTATGGAAGAATTCATGATGTATGATTCCTAAGCCCTTTTGTCTTCTTCTTCCTTCCACAAATCCATCTGGATCAAAAACTCTAATCTCGTTGATAGGAATTCTAAGATTATTCACCATAATTCCCAATTTTTCATACCCCTCAGGGGCAGTGATCTTGAAATAAGAAAAAGTATATTGGGGATGTATTACAATGCCCTTTTCTTATTTTCTAAACAAAATTCATAATCCATAACATAAATTTTCCACATGAGCTCCATGAAAGAAAACTTGTATGAGACATACAAGGGTAGACAATGAGGTGCCACTTTAGCTCCATAAGCCCTGATCAAAGTGTACTTAGAATGTAGAGCTAGTTAGCTATTTGATTGTGTGTTGCTTTAGAGCCTATTACATCCTTTGGGCGCATAAGACTTCTGATTTCTGGAGAAATTCTAAATCTAGGTGCTACACCCAATGACTCTAAGATACCATATCTTACAACATTAGAAAACAAGATGTAGTTGGAATTGGAGAAATATTGATCCCAAATGTATGTCCACATTTGTACAAGGATAGAATTATTCTCACTATCCTTAATCTTCAATTTTAGCTTCCTTTTCCACTCGTAATCTCCTTACCATAAGAGAATATGCATCAATAAAGAGTAATGGGGGAAAGACAAAGGGAGAATTTCCTTTTTCAAATTGAGAAAATGTTCATGCAATCGTTCAATAACAAAGTTAGCATAATCAAAACCAGTGTTTTGATTATATTCTTGTATATTTGCCACCATCACTAGTAAATCAAGAGCTATCCTAACTTCAAAATCCTGAGCTAGTACTTGATTTAAACAATAATGACTATTTTTGAAATAATTTTCAAATTACTCACGCTCAAAAGGCCGAACATCCTTAGTTGTAAATCTTTCCTTACTCCTATGTCATACAAGCAATACTTCGTTGAATGCAAACTTTCTCTTTTCATATTCAACATACAAGTCAACTCTTCTAAACTTTGTAGTGTAATTGGGATTTAACCCAAATACATATATCATCTTATCCTTAGTCACCTCCAGAATTATATCACCATTCTCACTTTTGATTGTCCTATAAGTAGGGTCATAGTCCCTTTCTAGCTCCATCATTAAATTGACCTCTACAAACACATTCAGAACCACCAACCTTCCAAGGTTCAACCTCCATAAATAGCATGCACACTTACTAAAAATTTTCCTATCGAAAGCATACCAAAACAATTTCCATCCACTCTGGGGTTGGGGTATTTCACCAATTTTTCTAGCATTTTTAATCAACCTACCAGTCACAAAAAATTGCCGAGTGGGCCTTTTACCAATTTGTGACCCTCCTTTGACACCTCCAGAGGCCTCTTGCATAAAGTTTTTAGTTTCTTTCTTTGCACTTCTAGACCTAGTGGATATTGCAGGAGTACTTGTCAAAGGTTTGGACACATTTACTGGCTTAGGCTTAATTTTAGTTGAAGCATGCTGAGTTTTAAGTCTTTTGACCCTCTTCTTCTTTGCTTTCCTTTCCAGTCTAACACTATATTTAACTAGGCTCTAGATAACTCATGCTTATAATGAAAATGGAAACTATGGTTTAAAATTTCTTATGGCCCAGTAAAACCCTTCACAATTATGACATGACAAAACACTACTATTGAATAGGACACCTTTCTTCACAATTTAGATAGTGCTCTATCACCAAATTGAAACTACTAGAAATGACTAAATTGCTAATTTCCCCAATTGTCCTACCAAATTTTCAAGGTATTCACTTGAACACTACTTCAATTAGAAGGAGATATTAGTTTTGCTTACCTAGGTGAAAGCAGTGTCACTCTGGTTGTTGATAACTTCTAGAGGTTTCCTCGCAAATTCTTCTTGTTCTGGTACTCTTTCTGCTAGCTAATGAATTAGGATGCACGATAAACCAAATATCCAATTTTGTTTATGGCCGAGAGGGGAGCATGTCACCATTAATAGTTGATAGTAATCTCACACAAGCGAACTAACAATTAGTTGTTCAATTTTAAACCTTGATCATTGATCCTTTAGCTTTAAAACTGTATCAATGTTTATTGATCCACCTTGCCACCTTCCCTTTTTCTTTATACGAAATCCTCAGGATTTCACCACGTTGCCTCTTCATGTAGTGGTTATCGCTAGTCGCTCATTTACTTCATTCTCATCCATCTTTATCAATGATGCAAGTGCTTCATGCAATGAAATCCCAGCCCTTAGTTCTATGGCAAGTTTCACAATCATGTTCATCTCCATCACTCCTTGCTAATTCAACTTTGCACTTTAGATTTTATCGGTGAAAAGACATGAAAGCACTATAGTTTGACATGTACAACTTCAATTATTATGTGTACTAACACTATTCTGCAAGATATCTTTTGTGGATGCTAAGTTGAGAAAGGAACTGTCAGATGCGCATGTAGGGAATCATTCAATGGAGTCAACTAAGCATGGCGGTAGTAGATTCCCCATGGAAATAAAATGTAACTACCTTATATTTATGGCATTAAGTAATTGCAGGCATTACTACAATGTTGAATCCACATTTGGACATGCATATCTGATTGGATTCCTTGCAGACGTAACCTCTCCGCCACTCTTTCCTTGCTTTCCCTAAATGGAATCCTCTCAGTTAGTGGGAGTCGACTACCCTATTTAGTTGGTAGAATAAATAAGGATTTGAATCTTAAGGATTCATAGTTATTGATTGTTGTTGGAAAAATGACAATGATATTGTATTGAGCATTTTTCTACTTTTCAATTTAGCTATGTTGTTACTATGTTTATATACTTTCCAATGATTAAAATGATAGTCTAAATTTAAGCATCTGAGTTCACAGTAGTCTTAATAGATACTCATCCAAGGGGGGCCACTTGGTGAGTAATCCTTTCTTTTCCTTAGAGCAATAAGTTTAATTAGCATTTCCTATTCTGTACTTAGCTAAAATCTAGCATCGACTATTCCTGTAGCCACTAGAAGTCCATTATGTGTCTATTCCTATAGCCAAAGAAAATAGAGTAAGACATGTTTGTTGCTCAGATATTTTTATGCATTTTAGCTTGGTATGGTTATTAATTCATGTTCAACATTTACCTTCTGCAATTTATTTTTGATATTGTGTTCCCTAGGTATAGATTAGAAATGACTACCTAAGTGTCCCTAGTGCACATATTGTGCTGGCCCATTTTAAGTTCACATCCCTAGGTTGAAAAAGTAAATGTACCTCCATGATGGTTAAGATGACCATTTAGGTTAGATGTCCAATCTCTAAATCATTGTTGGAAGGGCCTAGTTATTGAAGTCATAATAAGAGGCTAACATTTTTGGCACCATTGTTAGGGATGGTGCCAACCTAGGAAACCCTTCGGAGTCATAGATAGTTTCTCTTCTTTAGCACTTTTCCTTGAGTTATTCTTAGAATACTACTTGCATTAGATGCATAGTGATCCACTATTATTTCTCCATTCTTTATGTAAGTGAGTTGATGCTAATTAATTAAGTTTTGAAACCTCTGGATTGATAGCCTTTGCCCTAGAATCTATCAAGGAAACATGGGTACTCACTTTTTTTTTAACGTGATCCCCTCTACCAATACTATGATTATACCATTGATGTTCCTGGATCTAGACTATCACCTACCATTTTAAAATAAGCTCAACTAGGGTGGTTTGTGAGCCTAGGCAAAAATTCCATGGGAACTTGGGAGGACATGAAGACAAACTTCCTTCAAACATGCAAAGAATATTGTGGGGAAAATAATACAAAGGATGGAGATGCCTTTGGAATACAATAGAAAGAAGACGAGAGATTGGAAGATTACATTTCAAGGTTTCTAGAATCTACACATCATACACCCAATGAGGAATCATAGAAGTGGCTTTTCTTGAAAGGAATCAATGAGAGTTGCACTAATGACCTTGACCTAATGGCAGGAGTAGATATCACTCAAGTTTCTTGGGAAGGTATCAAGCAAATATGTCATAATTATTCTAGAGCATTTTCAAAAGAAAAGGGAACTTACCAATCTCCTATGGGCAAGTCATCTACCAATGAAACCTTAAAGATAGAAATCATTAATCCATTGGCATGTCTCAAGCAAAATGTTATAGACAATCCAACCACCTAGCTAGATGCACCTCAGGCTAAAAACAAGCATGAGAACAAGAAAGATTGTAGATACAAGATGATAACTAACATTCATATTCCACTTGAATTCAAAGCACTATGGGCTAAGGGAGATCAATTCTACCTTATGGGCCAATGGAAACCCTGGGTTCCAAGACTAGGTATGTTATTAGACCCACTATCCATTTTTGGACCTAACTAGGAAATTAGTTGCTTGCAGTCATCTTCTCAATCCTAGTAGCCTGTCATGACACCTCCGCCTACTAATACACTCTAGCTATAGCCCTCACTTTACCTAAATAAGACACCACAGCCATAGCTAAAATACCTTCTTGATCTAAACCTATGTGCTATGAGTATGTGTGATATTCACTTGTGTCCAGGAAGTACTATATTAACCCTTTCCACATCCCCCACCATTGATCTATCTATGGAAGAGGAAGAGGGATCTCTAAATAATCTCATTCAACCTACCATACATAGAGATCCTAAACCAGTTCTAGCACAAGAGCCACCATTTCCACAAAGGTTGGAAATTGCCAAGCAAACAAAAGATAAGAAAAGTACAACTTTTGACATCATGGATCAACTAGGGCATACATATGTTCCAATCTATGACACAACTTGTCTTGAGAATCCATGTATAAGAAAGAAAGAAAGACCCAACTATAGTTCATATGGTGGACCAACTTGTTGATATCATATTTCAAAAAGTGACTATTTTCAAATATAATGACCCAAATAGCCTTGAGATGACAGTTGTTATCAATGAAGCCCAAACAAAGAATGCTTTGAATAACTTGGGAGTAGAAATCACTAAGGACATACTACAACAACTAAATGTTGCAAAAAATAGACCTACCTCTGTTATCCTATAGCTTGCTAATAGTTCTATTGGGAAGCTTGAAAGGTCATGGGTTGCAATAGTCGACACTTATATCGAGTATTAGTTAGGTAATGTGACTATTTTTAGTGGTAGAAAAATAAAAAGGACATGCTCAACCAACCCATAATAAAGAAGGTCTTGTATGGCCACAAGTTGGCAAAGAGGCCAAGGAAATTGACCTAGTAACGTAGCTCATGACGTTGGCTAGAAATCCTCTCTTATAGCTTGAAGAAAAAGATAAAATGTTGATTCAAAATCATCATGAGGCAAAGGAAGCATCATCCTCTACTTCAATCAGAATGCTTCTACCTATTCTTCTTGCAGCCATTGTTCCTATAGATGTTCTTCCTATAGATGCTATTCCTGTAGCAGCAGACTCATAGAAGACTCATCGACATGTAGATGATATGAAAGAATCAGATACTAAGCCCTGCACCCATAAGATCTACATCAGAGACAACTGTCAACCAGTAGGGCAGCCTCAACAAAGAATATACCCTGCATGGAGCAAAATGGTTAAATCAGAACTACAAAAATTGAAAGATGATGAATCTATCTATCCTATTTTGGACATCCAGTGGATGTCTACATGGTAATCATGCCAAAGAAGAAAGGAAGATGACAAGTTTGTATTGAATACAAAAAATTTCTCGATGCCACTAAGCATGAACACTTCTCTTCACCCTTCAGTGACCACATTTTGGACTCAATTGTAGAAAAAATTTAGACAAGACTCGAGTTACTTGAGATGGCCTCCAAGGAAGACCTCCTATATCAATTCACGTAGCATCTACTACATGAGCTTCCTGCATCCGAAAGAGGTGGACTTAGTGCCAGACCTTCTAGATAAATTAAGGTATGTACTTCCATCTGTATCACCTTTCTCTCTCTTCCATCATTTCATTTCCCCTTGCTTCACTTCGCATGACTTGCTTTGATTGCTCAATTATTTTTCAAAAGGTGTAATGATACTCTCCCTCCAGAATCTCAATACCCCAATCTTTCGCATGTTCAGGTATGTACGCGGTAATTATCATCTTTGAATTACCTTTTAAGTGGGTTTGTTTAATCATGGCACATTACTATGGGTGATTACATAATATTTCATTGTTTCTTGTCAAATCATCATTCCCTTTAGCATGAGTGGGCACATTTCCAAACTTAGGTTGGGGAAGGAATAAAAATGCAAATATATTGCCTATACATCAAATCCTAATATGCCTACATCAGAAATTCTAATTGAGTGAATTTGAAAATTTGGCTCGTATGTGTGAAGTGGTGTTAACTAAGCCACCAATTCTATCCATTATCACCTCTTTATCTGCCATAATTCCTTAATTACCTTGTCAAAAACTTGAGTTATAAGCTATAAATGGTAAAATTTTAGGTAGGGAAGAAATTCAGTTACCATTAGTAGTAAAAATTTGGTAGAAAGGTGGTGGTTCCCAAAGAAAAAATTGCAGAAAAGAAAATCTTAGAAAATGGGATGTGGTTTAATTCATCATGAGCCTTCAGTTCATGATGCTTGTTGCAAGATGCGTAATTCCTACTAGAATTCCAGCAATGTGGATGGCTTGATTATTTTATGAGACTGGATGGTTTTGATGATGACATTGCTCTAGAATTTTACCAGACATTTTCATAAGGAAAAGCCACTGTAAAAGGATTGGAGGTAGTGGAAACAAAGGAAAGAATTTAAAAAATTTTAGGGTTACCTATTGAAGGAAAAAATTACCCTACCTCTAGGGATGCTAGGTCGGCCAGAGTAGAATTCATGGTACATGGTGACCCACCGATTAGCATTGACAAGAAAGGTGTAAAAATAATGTCTCTGCCCGAGCCTTGGAAGTAGGAAGCCACCCACATTATAAGGTATATTACCTATGAAGGGCGTTTATAAATTTTTTTTTATGTATGCTTTAATATTTTGAGCCATATGAGTCATTGGAGGAGAATGAATGTGCCCAATTTCCTATACAATCTTCTATCCATCATGGTAGCAGAAATGCAGAAAGGTAGGGATAACTCTGTCTCCCACCATTGTTTAAAAACATTACTAGTTAATAAATCTATACATGATGCTTCTAGAATAGATTGGGAAGAATTTATTCAAGTTAATCAGAATTACCATCAGGAAGAGTTTTTCACTACTGAACATTTTTCACCTAGGGCCATACCCAAAATTTGTAGGTCTAGCAAAAGATTGAGCATAGCGAAAGCCACCATTGGTGCTTCAACTTCTGGTGCTTCAAATTTTGGTACTATTCCTCCTACAACAATAGAAGAAGCCATAAACATTAGCTCCTCTGAAATAGAACAATCAGAAAAAGAAAGCTCCTCATCTAATTCTAATGACAATGTTCCCCTACAAACCCTGATAAGAACTAGGGCACAGAGAAAAGAGGCTAAAACAAGGAAAGAAAAGAAAAAGGAAAAACCCAACCTGTAGAAAAGAGGTGTTGAGTGATAAAAAGAGAAAGGTTGACCCTATTCATCCTGTAGCCAAGGGAAAAAGTGTGAGCAACTCTAGGTAGTTAAGACCAGCTGGGCTAGCCTTTTTTGTACCTTTACAGGAAATCCCTAGGAATGATGAGATACTGCATGGAGATGTTGATGCTCCAATGGAAAGAGAAGAATATATACTTGGGGAATCAGTAAAGGTAATATTGGAAGACCTTTCCAATATTGTAGAAGAATTTGAGGATGAACAATGGTTCTTGTAGAAAAAATAGGCATAGGTGCCATAGGTCTTGCAACAAGGAGAGGGCAAAAAAATAGCATTCCTTTAGCCGCAGACAATTGGTCAGCTAGAGGATATACAAATAGTGTTTTATGGGGAGCATTCGTCAATGAAAACATTGGTAGGGATTCATAACCCTCCTAATTTTACAATGCATGTAGTAATTTTAAATTTTTGGAAAGAAATAGAAAGAAGGGAAGGAGAATGGAGACAAGAAAGAAGGAAATTGAAAAAGGAAATACAAGAGAAGGATGAAATCATTAAGGAGAAAATTGAGGAAATTGCTACTCTAAAGAAGAAAATAGATGACATTGTGACCTTGGTGCCACAAATTCTTGAATGTAGAGCTCCTCCAAGGGTTTATGCCCTACACTTAAAACAAAAATATCTCTCTTTTAAATTATCAAAAATTGTTTCAGATCTAAACCCTTCCATAGAAACTCCTATTGAATTCTTTAATGCTTTCAAGATTGCTTCTCCTAAAATGAAAAATCTGTTATGTGAATTTTATTTACACAATTATGCTATCACACCAGATCATGACTGGAACCCACTATTGTATGTTTGGGATATTCAGCTGAGAGCATTGATGTCCTTACCATAAAATGAAATTAATTGGGGTGAACAAAACACTACTTACAGGAAGATGGAATCCAACATTCCCTTACCCATTAGGGCTTAATCAAGCAATCCAAGAGATATCGCTAGAGAATGGCTTAGAATGCTTCTTAGACCGAGTTATGGTAACAAAATTATGCCATGGATTGAAGTTGTTTATACTAAGTATGAAGTTAAAACAATAGCAAAAGAGGAACATATAAGAGGATATCTAGCTTAGTGATGGAATAGTCTAATAGATGAGTTAAAGCAAGTTGAGCCCCACTCTATCCACAACTATGCTCTAGCACTAAAAAGGATTAACAGATACATTCATATTGTAGAAGAGAGAGAAGATTCTCACTTCCCTTGACTTTTTAGGCACCCATTCTCATGTGGTTGGTACCAAATTTTAGGGACTACCAATATGACATTGCTGGAGAAAGGCCAATATGGAACAAACTTGATAGACTAGGAGGATTCTACTAGGACCCAGACTCACTTACTACAAAAATTGATGTTGGAAAATTTACAGTTGTGAACTTTAGAACCCTCACCAAGAAAAGAAATAGCCCTTCCTCTTTTAGAGGACCAGCAAGACATTAGGTTGGGGGAGATGATGAGCTTAGGTATTTGGTCAAATTTGGGTAGAATCTACAATCTATTTGTTGACAATATTATGAAATTTAGTGGCTAAATTTTAATATTTGCGTGATGTTTCCCTTAAAACACTGACTTTGGGTTTAATTCCCTCTTTATGAATTTTTAATGGTATTGACATATTATGTGGATTATCTATATCAATTTTGGGCATGGTTGATGAATATTCCTTAATGTGATTATAGATGTGCAATTATTATGTGTACTGCCACTATTCTGTAGGATATCTTTTGTGGATGCTAAGTTGAGAAAGGAACCATTAGATGCGCATGCAGGGAATCATTCAATGCATTCAGCTGAGTAGGGTAGCAGTAGATTCCCCACAAAAGTTGAATGTAATTTCCTTATATTTATGGCATTGAGCGATTGCGGGCATTACTGTAGAGCTGAATATATGTTTGGACATGCATATATGACCGGATTCCATACAAATGTAACCACTCAGCCACTCTTTCCCTACTTTCCCTAAATGGCATCCTCTTAGTTAGTGGGAGTTGACTGCCCTATATAGTTGGTAGAATAAATAAGGATTTGAATCTTAAGGATTCATAGTTCTTGATTGTTGTTGGAAAATGGATAGTTATATTGTATTGAGCATTTTTCTACTTTCCAATATAGCTATGTTGTTACTCTTTTTATATACTTTCCAATGATTAAAATGATAGTTTGAATTTAAGCATCTAATTTCACAATAGTCTTAGTGGATACGCATCCAAGGGGGGCCACTTGGTGAGTAATTCTTTCTTTTCCTTAGAGTAATTAGTTTAATTAGAATTTCCTATTTTGTACTTAGTTAAAATATGGCATCGACTGTTCCTACAACCACTAGAAGTCCATTCTATGTATGTTCGTACAACCAAAGTAGATAGAGTAAGCCCTATTTATTGCTCATATCTTTTATGCATTTTAGCTTGGCATGGTTATTGATTCATGTTCAACATTTACCTTCTACAATTTATTTTCAATATTGTGTTCCCTAGCCGTAGATTAGAAATGACTACCTAAGAGTCCCTAGTGCACATAATGTGCTAGCCCATTTCAAGTTCACACCCCTGGGTTGACAAAGTAAATGTACCTCCATGATGGTTAAGATGATTGTTTAGGTTAGATGTCCAATCTCTAAATCATGGTTGGAAGGGCCTAGTTACTGAAATCATTATAGGAGGTTGACAGTGCTCACAAGATGTTATGAAAGGGCAATACCTAGGACAATGTAAGAAAAGGCCTCAAAAGACATAAAATCACTTTATTCAAAGAATGTAAATGCTAAAAAAGGTCAATTATTCAACATTATAAAATAAAATAAATCTGAGGACCTAGGGATGCGAAGATATTAGGCAGTGGGTATCGAGAAATCCTAACCATATGGGGCTATTCATAAGAAAAATTTTAATGACTCGGTTTGTTTTTATCGTGATTGAAAATGGGCATAGCAATTCAATGATAAATTATAACATTGCAAAGGGCGTCACACATAAGGCTTTTAAAAAGGGATTTTAATAACACAAACCCTAAAGGTATGATGATAGACAAAACCCTAAGTCCCAGGATACAAAAATAGCCAAATTTAAGGGTTTTGAGATGAAACACAAATCAATTTTATGGGTCCTGTCACAGTGTCTGAATTTCTTTATTCTTGTGATGTTTCCTCTTGGTGGTGTCATTGGGCTTGCTTTCCTCTAAGAGTGCGATATTTCTTTTATTTTTCCTCTCTTGAAGACATTAAGCATGATGTTCCCTAAGAAGAGACCTTGCATTAATTAAGAAAAATCCCTTTGAATTCACCTTACACTATTTACTATATGGTCACCTTGCATAACACACTTTGTATTCCTATGGAGCCATCTTGTTTATTCATGAGTTCCAAGCCTCCAAAGCCTTACTTTCCTCATGAAGCTCAAATTTTATTGTTTGTTCATGAGCTCCAATCATACAAAGTTTTTATTCTCTCATCAAGCTCAAAGATCATTATTGCATGGTGCCTTATCAAAGTTATCAGGAGTTATAGCTCTAGTTTAGTTATGTAGGAGTTGGATGTAGGCATGACTTTCCTTAGCCACTCACATTTGTGAGCACATACTGTTCGTGTGTCTCACACTTTCAGATACTCACCCAGTGGACAACTTGAAGTATTTTTGCCTCAAAGTGAGTATGTATATTTGGACAAACAACTTAGATTTGATCCACATTTTGTTGGACAAATGGTTGAGGCTTGATCCACCTCTTCTTATTTTCACTTTTTTTTGTTTTTCTCTATTTTTGTTGACATTGTATGATCATATATCTTGATTTTGCATATTATAAACCTTGTGTGTGTTCTTTTGTGCTTATGTCGATTTGACATAGGATCTTGGATATTTGGGGCTTGACCACCCCCTTGCTCTTTTTCATCTAAGACCATCTACATCGATACACTTGTACCCCTCTTGAATGTCTACTTTAGTGTGAGTTTGAAGCAAGTTCATCCTCTCACTAAAGTTGGGGTTAGATATAATAATGAATAAATTATGCCTTTTCCTTGCTTAATTTGGGAGTAATTAATGATAAATTGGACATAATATCACCTTTATCTAGTTTTATAATGAGTCTTACACATCCTCATTAGGTTTTGAGCCCTTTCAAAGATAAATAAACTTAACTTTTCTTTAATTTAGTGTTCTAAAGTGTATTCTTTTACACCTTCACTTTAAATTTTAGAGGATTGAAAATTAAATGGACCTAATCTAGTTTGGTAATGTGTTTTACACATTCACATGGGATTTAGGGCCCTTTTGAGATAAAATAACCCAATTTTGCCTTAATTTAAGGTTGTAAATTATATTCATTTACAATTTCACATTCAATTTTGGGCCCTCTTACATTTATGACCTTAATATCATCATTAATATGCCCCTTAGACCCTATATTGTGCATCCCAAGGCATATTTCAATCAAAATCCCAATACTATCAACAAATAAACTTAATTTCTTAACACCCTGTGGGACCCATATGCCACCCTGGTTGTATGAGTCCCACCTAGGTGTGACCCATATGCCACAAATGGTGTATGAGTCCCATTTGGCCTATTTTTAGGGTTTTGAGTGGGAAATATAGGTTTTAAGTTCAAATTTCATGAATGTCGGGTTATGGGATCTAATAAATGGGATATTAGATGGATTTTTTATATAAATGTGATCTTGAATGATTATCTCACTAATAATTTATGATATCAAGTCAAGAACTCAATATTTGAGCATTACAAGACTTCACAAGAGCGTCAAGAAAGTTTATAAGATCATTTCCAAGGCATTCAAGGGTAGAATTCTTCATCATTTTTTGCTGAAATTCAAGATCAATTATCATGTAAAGATAATCAAGCATCAAACTGATGCAGGAATATCCTTGGTTCTTTGCAATCCTACATCAACCAAAAATATTTTCATTTTAGTTTTGTTCTTGTTCAGTTCAAGTTGGAAAATTCAACATATTTGCTCACTGGACCCTGCAGATCTATTTTTTCATCATGGACGTGTTCATTTTCCTTATCCCAAGATTTCAGATCGATTGGATATTTTTCTGGCAAGTTATCACTTTTGGATTAAGTGACATTTCTAGAACTAAGCACTGAAGTAGTTTCGAGCGTAATGACAAGTTTTGTCTCTCGTGGATCCTTCTCATAACTTGTAGATCCTTACAATGTGTTTTGATTTGTTCTGTGGAGTGTCCCCAACCTTAATGTAGGTCCACACTTCATCCAATGCACCCGTCGAGGACAAATTCAAATTTAAGGCCGACCTATTTCGTGCACACATTATGTTTCCTTCATTAGATACTGTAATGATCTTTGGCTGACGTAGAATATTCTAGTTCTTAGGATGTGATATAAATCATTGTAATAGATCATTAGGTTAGTAAGTAGATAGATATTGGATTTTATATGTAATATTTCAGCTCATATTAAGGAGCATATAGGAATATTGTATTTTGCACATATTGTATCAGGCTTGTGATCCCAATCAATGAACTTAGATGTTATTGGATGATTGTAACTAAAATTTCTAATAATAATAATGTTTGAATCTACATTTTCCTCCATATTCTATGTGGCTTCTATTTTGTAACTCTTTTTGCATGGTCTAGACTATTCTCTTTGAGGACCCTCCTACCTTGACTACACCAGATTGGTATCAAAGCGAGATTCTTTTTGTGAGAGATTGTCAGAGTTTGTAGAGTCCTATTGAAATTTTTTTGTGGGGTGGAGGACTGAGGATATGACCTACAGCTGCAAAGGACTTATGTAAAGATGGTGGAAAGAAGAAATGGTAGAGGAAATTAAGTGCGCGGAAATGTAGACCCAACTATGATGGAGATGTTGAGAGGATTTTTTGCTAGATTAGAAGTAGTTGAAGCCGCCTAGAGGATAGGTTGACAAGTTGATGATGTGAGTGTTGAAGAGGTAGAAGAATAGGAAGAATGAGAAAGAGAAGATCAACCTGGAATAAATTAGGGAGAAGAGAGGTTCATAAGAGCCCTAACAAGATTAAATACTAAACCACATTTCAATCCATCAGATTATAGTGGTAAGTTGGACTCAAATGGATTTCTTGATTGGATAACAGAGATGGAGAAGTAATTTTATTTTGAAGGTACCACCAAAGATAAGAAGGCGAAATTTTCTTGTACAAAGTTGAAAGGATATGCATCCCTTTGGTGGGAACATTTGCAGATAGATAGGCAAAGAAGAGGAAAGGAGAAAATAAAATCATGGGATCGGATGGTGAATAAGTTAAAGACAAGTTTTATGCTTGCAGATTATCAAATCAGTTTGTTCCAAAAGTTGTGGAATTTGAAGCAGAAGGAGTTAAGTGTGATACAGTATACTAAGGTGTTCTACAAGTTGAATATCAGATCTAGACATTTAGAGCATGAGATCGAGCAAGTAGCTAGATATGTGAATGGCTTGAAGCCATCTATAAAAGATGAGATTAGTTTGATCAAGTTGCAGAGTGTGGAGGAGGCATATCAATCTTCCCTAAAAGAAGAAGAGAAGCTAAATAAAAGATATGAGCAGAGATAGAGAGGAAGAAATTTTACTAGAGGAGGAAGATGATCTTTTGTAGATTAGAATAAAGATAAGGAAGTCAGTAAGAATGATAATTTGTACCATAGAGATGATGTAAACTCTTACCAGAGAGTAGGATATGGTGGTTACTAGAATGAGGGTTATAGAAAAGATGATAGAGGATAAAATAAAATATTATTCAGGGGAACTTTTTTTAAGTGTGGTGGAGAAGGACATAGAAAATTTGAATGTAATTAGGGAGAAACAAGAAGAAAGACAAAGAATAGTAGAAGAACAACCTTTGTTGAGGAGGATCAAGCTAGATCATGTAATAAACTAGAAGATGGAGTAGTGTTGTTGAATAGAAGAGTATTGTGTCAAAGTGAGATGGAGAAGGAACTATAGTAGAGAAAGAATTTGTTTTGAACCAGATGCAAGGCAGTTGGTAAATGTTGTAGAGTGATCGTTGAAAGTGGAAGCTCCAAGAACCTAGTTTCTGAAGAAATGGTGACCAAATTGAAGATGGAAAGATTGAAACATCTAAAGCCCTATCAGATAGCATGGATTCAAGATGAGCATAAGATAATGGTAAGCAAACAACTTTGGTGAAATTGAAGATAGGAAATTATCATGATGAAGTTTTGTGTGATATCATTCCTATGGATGTATACACGGTTTTTTGGGAAGGCCTTGGTAGTATGATATACAGGATATTCATGATGGAGAGAAGAACACATATACAATTGTTGCTAATGGGATGAAGCAAACTTTGTTTCCATTGGAAGATGTTCCTAAAGTTGAGATTTGTATGAATGCTAGAATTTTTTTAGTTGATGGAAGGAGATTTTTGTATGGACTGAGACATGAGAACATGTGCTATGCCTTGGTTCCTAAGAAGGCTAAGACTTGAAGCATGTAGAAGAAAAATCGGAGGAGATAAAGGAGTTTCTGGTGGAATATGAAGCTATCATTTTAGATAATGTACCTGAATGATTGCCACCTATAAGGAGTATTAGTCATTGCATGGATCTGATTCCTAGGGCTAGTTTTCCTTATAAAGCAGCACACCGAATGACACCGACAGAGAATGAAGAGTTGAATAGACAAGTGCAAGAGTTGTTGATGAAGGGTTTGATCAGAGAAATCTTAAGTCCTTGTGCAATACCTATTGTGCTAGAACCTAAGAAGTATGGAGAATGGAGGATGTGTATAGACTCTAGAGCCATAAACAAAATCACTATGAAGTATAAATTTCCTTTTCCCTGGTTGGATGACATTATGGATTGTTTGAGTGGAGCTAAATACTTTACAAAGTTAGATTTGAAGAGTGGATATCATCATATCAAAATCAAAGAAGGGGATGAGTGTAATAAAACATTCAAGAAAAATGAAGGATTGTATGAGTGGTTGGTGATGCCTTTTGGAATAACAAATGCATCGAGTACGTTCATGAGGTTGATGAAGGAGGTATTGAAGAAATTATTGGGTAAATTTGCGATTGTTTATTTGGATGACATCTTGATTTTCAGTAAGACTAGAGAAGAACATTTGTTGCATATAAGACAAGTTTTGCAGAGCTTGAGAGAAGAGAAGTTGTTGATAAACATTAAGAAGTGTAGTTTCATGAAGGAAGAATTGGTATATCTGGGATTTGTGATATTTGTGGATGGATTGAAGATGGATCCTAAGAAGGTAAGAGAAATTGTTGAATGGCCTACACTAGAAAGCATTGGAGGGGTAAGATAATTTCATGGACTAGATAGTTTCTACCGAAAGTTCATTAATAATTTCAGTTCTATTTGGAGTCCTATGACAAAAACAATGAGAGGTGACAAGAAATATTTTAGGTGGACATCTAGAGCAAACCATAGTTGTAAATTGTTGAAATAGAAGGTGACTGAGCAGCCCATGTTGGATTTACCAGAGTTTAATAAGGTATTTCAAGTAGATTGTGATGCAAGTGGAAATGCAATTGGAGAAGTATTAAGTCAAGAAGGAAGACTAATAGCTTATTTCACTGAGAAATTGAATGATGCTAGGAGAAGGTATTTAATGTATGACCAAGAGTTTTATTCCATAGTTCAATCCCTGAATAAATGGAGACATTAATTGTTTCCTAAGGAGTTTGTGTTGTATATGGATCATTAGGCATTGCAATTTTTGAATAGTTAAGGTAAGTTGAATCAGAGACACATTAGATGGGTGGAATTCTTTCAAAGTTATAATTTTGTTTTGAAACATAAGAGTGGAAAGTCAAATATATTTGTTGATGCTTTGAGTAGGAGAAGGAGTTTAATGGAAGAGATGAGAGTGGAGGTATTAGGCTTTTATGAATTGAAGAACTTGTATGAGGAAGACGAAGATTGTGTAGAACCTTGGAGAGCTGGTAGAGAACCAGTCTTGGAGGATAGGAGTCAATGGTTGGATTCTTTCATTTAGGAGCATATGTTGTTTAGAGGGAATCTATTGTGTATACCCTAGAGTTCAATGAGGGATAGCTTGGTGAAATAAAAACATAGTGGAGGATTGGTAGGACACGAGATGGATTATTTCATTCAAGAGCATATGTTGTTCAGAGGGAATTAG
This sequence comes from Sequoia sempervirens, assembly GCA_007258455.2. NCBI lineage: Eukaryota > Viridiplantae > Streptophyta > Pinopsida > Cupressales > Cupressaceae > Sequoia > Sequoia sempervirens. The sequence goes on from VDFB02000017.1 coordinate 341,871,043, forward strand.
TTGTGTATACCCTAGAGTTCAATGAGGGATAGCTTGGTGAAAAAAAAACATAGTGGAGGATTGGAAACATACTTTGGAATTGATAAGACTATAGCATTGGTAAGTGAGAATTAATTTTTTCCACAGATTCATAAGGATGTTAGGAAATTTGTGTAGAGTTGTAGAGTTTATCAAGTTGCAAAAGGGAGTAGTTAGAATGTTGGATTGTATAAGCCTTTGACAATTCTAGAGAGACCTTGGGAGGATATCAACATGGATTCATACTTAGCTTTTCAAAGACACAAAGAGGTAATGATTTTATATTTATGGTGGTGGATATATTTTCTAAAATAACACATTTCATACCTTGTAAGAAGACAATAGATGCAATACATGTAGCAAACTTTTTTTCAAGGAAGTGATCAAATTGCATGGATTACCTAGGAGTATTGTTTCAGATAGAGATACAAAGTTTGTTGGTTACTTTTGGAGGACACTTTTTACCCATAGACTGATGGACAAATAGAGGTAGTAAATAGGAGTTTAGGGAATTTGCTGAGATGTTTGGTTGGGGAGAAGACTAGAAGTTGGGATTTGATCCTTGCACAAGAAAAGTTTGCTTACAATAATTTAGTGAATAGGAATACTGGAAGGACACCTTTTGAGATTGTTACTAGAGTTCACCCTAGAGGTATATCAGAGTTTCAAGACATCAGTAAGGAAGATAAAAGGAGTGCATAAGTAGAGGAATTTGTAGAATATATGAAGAAAGTGCATACTCAAGTAAAACAACAATTAGAAGATATGAACCAAAAGTATAAGGAGTGGGCAGATGAAGAGAGGAGATATAAGGAGTTCAAAGTTAAAGATGAAGTGATGGTGTATTTGAGGAATGAAAGATTTCCAGTTGGTGCATACAATAGGCTCAATATGAGGAAGTTTAGACCCTGTAATATTTTGAATAAATTTGATTCAGGAAATGCATATGAAGTAGAGTTACTAGATGGCATGGGTATATCACCTATATTCAAAACTGTAGATCTACATCAGTACCATGAAGTAGAATTCAGTGAAGACATTAATGAAAAATTGGAGAAATAGTTTCCTAAACAACAATCAGATGAGATAGAAGATATTTTGGATATCAGAGATGGGAGGAAAACACATGGAAGACAGTAAAAAGAATATCTTGTGAAGTAGAAAGGAAAACTAGTGGAGGATTCTTCTTGGATTTTTTTAGGCTAAGGTAGACCGTATTGGTTTTCCTTTAGCCCCAACAAAGTGAGGAACTCACTTTTCAATTAACCCCGGATGTCTTATGCAGGAGCATCCTTGGTTCTTTGCAATCCTGCATCAACCAAAAATATTTTCATTTCAATTTTGTTCTTGTTTAGCTCTTGTTCAGTTCAAGTTGGAAGATTCAACATATTTTCTCACTGGACCTTGCGGATCTATGTTTTCATAATGGAAATGTTCATTTTCCTTATTCCAAGATTTTAGATCAATTGGATCTTTTTTCATTTAGTTATCATTTCTAAATTAAATGATGTTTCTAGAACCGAGCACTAAAGTAGTTTCAAGCCTAATGACTAGTTTTGTCTCTTGTGGATCCTTCCTGTAACTTGCAGATCCTTATGGTGTGTTTTTATTTTTTTCATGGAGTGTCCCCAACCTTAATGTAGGTCCATACTTCATCTTATGCATCTATCAAGGAGAAATTAAAATTTAAGGCTGACCTATTTTATGTACACATTATGTTTCCTTCATCGGAGATTGTAATGATCTTTGGCTGACACTGAAGATTCTAGATGTTAGGATGTGATAGAAATAATTGTAACAGATCATTAGGTCAGTAAGTAGATATATATTGGATTTGATATGTAAGATTTCAGCTCATATTAAGGAGCATATAGGAATACTATATTTTTTGCATGTTATATCATGCCTGTGAGCCCAATCTATGAACTCAGATGTTGCTTGCTAATTGTAACTAAAATTTATGATAATAAAAATGTTTTCCTCCATATTTCATTTGGATTCTATTCTATAACTCTTATTGCATGGTCTGGACTATTCTCTTTGAGGACACTCCTACCATGACTACACCACAAACATATGGTTGAGCTAGTGAGGTGATTTTTTATTGAAGATCCAAGGTTATGCATTATTCTACACTTATTTCAAGATATAGATCTACATCCTTCATGGAAACTTCATGTTTGGTTGTTGATTTCCAAGATATAATTCAAGATATAGGTTTTTTGGAGCTTGAATATCCCTTGAAGATTATGTTACAAACTTGGAGAAAGTTGTTGGAGTTTCCCCCTTATTTGCAAGTTTTCTATCTTCACAAAAAGTCATCTGCAGGTCTAAAATCAAGGTTTTAGATCAAGAAACAAAGTGGAATAGAAAGAGAAAAGATTGGAGAGCAGAATCAAGTCATAACCTTCTAAAAAATTACACTGGGACTGATATACCACCTTTGGCATATGACTCCCAATACTTCCAATTTTCAAGGTTTCTAAAGATTCAAAATCAACACCGTGAGATTCTAGTTTTGGCACAGAAAACCCAATCTAGGACTAAATGACCCAAACTAGTGTATGAGTCCCACTTAGCCTTAAAATTAGTATTCCTATCATTTTAAGACCACATTCAAGCCTATATTGGTTTCTAGGTGCATACTGCTAATTTTCAGCCTTCTATTATGATTTAAATGCATTTCTAGGTCATTCATTCAAGTTTCATGCATCACTAGGTTTAAACATTAGATCTTACATTTTATTATTCTTTCCAAGCCCTAGCTTGGTGGTGAAACCCTCTTTATTTCATAGTTATACCCTAGTACACCATTCTAGTATATCTCTTGCCTCTATTCCAGTCTTGGGTTGATATCTCTAGGGAATCCTTGAATGTGGAGTATAGAAAGTTTGTTGTCCTAGGTCTTGAACCCTAGAGATGATAATTTTCTATCTTACAAATACAATGTTGATAGGTATAGCTAGAATTATAGAGTCCACATGATAAGTAGATAGGCTTGTGGCTACTACAAACTATGTTTTTTAGATAGTCATAAAAAACACAAGACAAGTCTAGTCAAGTTTCCAACAACCTAGATGGTGAGATCACAAGAAAGATCAAGATATAAGGACATATTTTTAGGATAAAATTTTGAAAATTAAGAATAAGAAAATATGATAGTTCCCCTTATAATGTAATGTTATATGCAAAGGATCACATTCCATTCTAAGGAGAAAAGAGAAAAAAAGAGATCTCATGACATGATATACATAACAAGGTGTATTCAAGGGATGTCGTCACACAAGAGACAACACATAAAATCCACAATATCTAGAGAAAAACAAAGACAAAGAAATCAATATCTCAGGGAAATCCAATTATTTATGGTTATAAATAATCATAAATGTATATACATAAATAATTTAGTATAATGTATATTAACTTTCATCACCACGTAGATAAATTAGACTGAGAAGAAGATCACATGAAGAAAAAATGAAAAAGAAGTCAGGTCAACAAGGAAGAGGCCTAAATTCTCCAACCCTTTGCATCCTTCCTAATGTGCAAAGGAAATTTTATACCATCATGATGAATGATGAGAAAAATAGAAGAAGTGTACAATAGATTTTCTCTTCTGTATCCAAGTACCTACAAGGGTCGCAAGCTTCCTCTAGGTGAGAGCACAAACATACATAGATAAGTACAAGGAAACACAAAAAAAAACACATAGATCTAAGTTAAAGATAAATAAAATGTTGTAACATAGTTCACCACCTCCAACAAGTCATCTTCCTCCCAATCTAGATCATCATATGGGGAGGAAAGATGAGCCTATAGGGGGGATAGCAAGGGTGATGACTACCAACTCACATGCAACAAGAGAAAAAGAGGAAGTCCCATCAATGTATTAATTTTTGAGCTCATGTGAGAATATATCATCAATCCATCAAAGATGGATTATAGAGTCAAAATATCCTCAAATGAGTCAACATACACTTCACTAGAGTAAATTTTTTTGATTAAATAGGAGAAGGTTAAGAAACCTGAGATTTATTGATATCTTTGGAAAAATGAGCAATGGAAAACCTTTGAGGAAGGAAACACCATCTTCATCATGAGAATAGTACAAGCTAAATTTGAACAAGATGTAGCTGAAAAATAATAACCCTTGTGACCATCATTTGGAATGAGTTCATGTTCCAACTCATGCTTAAGTCGAAGATGGGGAATCCTGACAACAAAAAAATAAGAAGAAGAAGAAGAAGAAGAAGGAGCCACAAAATACACAACCTTCATATGAGGCATGTTTATGAGCTAAGGGAAAGGAGGAAAATTTGGTAAATAAGTGATAAAAGGAGGCTCCATAGAAGGAGAAATGAATAATTAAATCCACTTAGGGCGAGGCTCATTGAGATTAATTAAGGAAGTTAGAATCAAAAAGAGGCAATGAGAGCAAAAGCATGAATTGAAATCGGAACAAGAGTAGAAATAGAATTAGAAGTAGAAAGAGTAGGAGCATCCTCGATCTTCTATGAAGCTTCATGCAACTGAGCCAAAGATCATTGATGACTCTTGTGCTCACATGCAAGTCAATTGCAGTGACTATGGATACAAGGAGGTACAACTTAAGAAGACTCCAACATGTCATCTTCCATCGAAAGAGTAGCTTCCACAACTGTTACTAGTAGAAGAGCAAGCTACTCATGAGTGATAAGAGGAGGAGGTATAAAGTGAGAGGAGGGGGTCTCAACCATAGGACCCTTTATTTTTCTACTTTATAAGTAGGTGGATGAATAGGAGTAGTCCTCATAGGATAAGAGGCAAGAAAAATTCAATGGGAATGATTCCCCTTACAATATATAGGGTGGGTTGGGGGATAGTGGGATAAATCGGGAGGTGGAAGAATTTCAGTTTAGACTTATATGACATAGGCACCTTTCCTTTTCCTATGCTAAGAATAGTAGGAATAACAAAGGACACTATTAGAGGTTGTGAAGTTTTAGAAGAGGAAGGAGAAACCCTATGGGAAAGAGATTGCTTCTCCTTATCCTTCGAATGTTTGAAGGATGAAACATCTTGTTGTGCATGCATAGTGGCCTTCATAGAAAGAGCATGGGAAGAAGGAAAGAAAACACCATTAGAAACCAAACCTACAATCTTATACCTAAATTAGTCCCTATAGAGAAATTCCACTCTAGGTCGTAAACGTTGGACTAGAGAAAATGAAAAATGATCAAGGGAAAATCCCCCATGTGACATGAGTGGTTTAAATCTAATTTTTTTGAAGTATACACCTTTCCATCATGAGGAAACTTCAAAATTTATGGATAATATATGCAATCATATTCATAGAGACTAGCCACAAAATTCCTAGTCTAACCCTAAATAGTTTAGATTTAGGTATTAATAAAATGGGACTTCAAGAGTTTTAGGTCCAACAAGGATCAAAAAATAGATAGAGCCAATAGGAGAAATAGAAATACTATCATGTGATAAAAGTGTGGTCTGCAAATTATCATATTTCTCATTTCTTAGGTTATTTATGAAGAGGATCTCCTCCATGATGACACTGACCCAACTTGTATTTAGTCAACCATAACATCAGTCATCTCATTATCATTGACTTGAGTTGGAATGTACAATGAACAAGGCTCCCTATTAAGAGGCAAGTCATGTGGTGTGAATGTTATATCAGGTGTCTTATCCACATGACCTAAAGGAGCAATATGGGTGAATGGAATCATGTTCACTTACTCAAATGGAATAGGATCGATAAATGAAGAAGCACACACTATCAATTTTTTAGAATAGGAAGGGAAAATATCTATGTAAATCTGCAAATGACTATTAGGTTTGGCTCTATATTTATTAGAATTTCGTTTCTTACTATGGCAATGGAAAAAGTATCCCTTTACGTTTCCTTTCTTTTTTGGGCTCTTCTTGTTAAACTGAACTTAAAGTTTCCTTGATTTAGCATTGTAATGTGTTTGACACATTAACATTATGTCTTGGGCCCTTGTGAATTAAAAAAACTTAATTAAACCTTATTTAGAGTGTTGTAAAGTGTTGTAATACACTTATACACTCTTTTTTAGGTTTTCATAAATAATTGGGCTTCTCTATGCTTTAATTGGCCCTATTTTGCATCCAAAAGCCTCATTTAATACATCTTTTCAAGGATAATCCTGACATACATCAAAATCCAATCATAATTTAGGTTTTTTTAGGTTGTATGGCCTAGATTTGGTGATATGGGACTCATACGCCACCTTGGGTGTATGAGTCTCACCTAGGTTTTTGGGTCCCAATCTTGATTTCACACCTTTCTAAGAATTTTTGCATTTGGTCCCATAATTTATGCCTAATGGGACCCATACACCACCTTGGGCATATGAGTCTCATGTGGCCCAAAATAAAAATTAATTCAAATTATTGGTAGGATTTTATCCTCCTAGACTAGATATTGGCTTCTAGTGTTGTAATTTTGAGAATTTTTTCATAATTAAGTATAAATACAAGTTTATTTCACTCATTTTACACCTAGCAAGTTGAATGAGCATAATTATAGAAAATTTGAGTTTACAAGAGAATTAAAGTGTTTACAAGAGCATCCAAGAGCATTCAAGGGAAAATCATGGGTGATCCCACAATACTAGTTTACAATTTTTGGACAAATTGGACACTGAACTGATTTTTTATAACTAAATATTCACTATCAGGCACCTATAGTGGCTAAACTGTGAGGAATTTGAAGATGATGCAAACTATTTATTTGTGACATTTTCTCTATAAATTCTAAATATATTTTTTACAAAAATTTTGGAATCATTTTGTACTTCTTTTTCTGTCTCCTTCGAAAACTAGTTTTTTTTAGTAAACACCATTTTTAAGGAGTGACAATCACCGTATAACACAAATTTTTTTACATGAAGGATAAAATTATAATTTTTTTGAATTTAGATTTATAACTATGATATCTAGTGCTTCCAATTAGTTTCATAGTGTTTTATTGAATATCTTTTCCTTAATCAAGTTTTAAATTCAAACCAATTATAATTAAAACATAGGTGGACTGTATAACACATAGCATTTTTTGTAAGTATCAAAATTCTTTTTTTTTTTGGATGAAGGACTTCAATACCTAGTGCACTCATATTTTTCAAAAAAAAAATGATAATATTCTATTTTTCCACATGTGCAAAACATAGAGCTTGATTTTCAGAGAAAAACCTACACTCACAAGAAATAAAAAATAAATATAATAATAAAATAACATTTATTTAAAATCATACTTTTTGGGAAACTTTTAATAAGGAATACATACTTAAAATAAATAAATTTTAAGTGAATTCATTTGATCCCCCAAAAGGTAAATCAAAATTGGTTTTTTATCAACATTTTGATAGGTGTAAAGGAGACTCTATTATAGGTATGGTTTAAAACTAGTAGGGTTCTGTTCAAGGGGTTTTGATCTAGGGTAGTTTGATCAAACCCTCTTTAGTTGGACTTATTTAAGTCAATTTTTAAAGCTTAAATCATTATGTTTTCTAAAAATATATGATTTCAGAAAAAAATTAGAATCTCCCAGAAATTGTAAACCAGCTTTGCGGGATCACCCTCATCAAGTGTTTTAGAGCATTATTCAAGCCTCAAGCATCATGTTAAATTCTTCAAGCATCATGTTTTTTTTTAGCTAACAATTTTGATGTAGGGTTTTATGATTCAAGCTAGCATTTCATTCAAGATCTATCCCATTCGAGTCAAGTTCTACATCCATTGGAGCTATCTCCTACATGTTTGTAACCTCTTATTGCTAGGGTTTGGTGAGTTGTAACATCATATTTTGTTCATTCATCATTCTCCATTCCTATTTCATTTCATTTCCATGTTTGATTACCAAAATGGGATTTGACCAAGACAAACCCCTTTCCACTAAGAAAACAACATTTTCCCCTCTCTTTAGTATGTGATTTGCAAGTTTAGGTTGAAGACACATTGAAGAGAAATTTTGGAGAAGGTTTTCAATGTGTTCAAATTCTTCAAAGTTATCACCTTGCATTAGAGATACTTGGAGGACTTCTACAAGTTGTAAATTAGGGTTTCAAATCTAGAAATCAATTGGAAAGGATATAGAAGACATTGAAGAGTAGGTTCATACTATGAAGCTTCAAAAAACCCTAACTAGATTGATACACTAGTTCTAATGTATAAGTCCCAAGTTAGGTCATTTTTAGGTTTTTGTACAGCTTTAGAAACCCATTTTCTAGATTCTAGTTTCTACATAGAAATCCAGATCTAGGACTAAATTGCCTAGTTTGCCATATGAGTCCTAGTCAATATTAAAGTCATTGTTTCTAGTATTTCAGAGCTTCATTGAATCTCCTTCAGGTTTCCAAGTGCACACATTTCATCTTGCAACTTTCTATTCTATTTTACATACTTTTATAAGTCATTTAGCTAAAGATTTCATCATATTAGGGTTAAGAATTTCATCTTTCATTGCATTTTTCTTTCCAATCCCTAGCTTGGTGGTGAGCCCCTCATTAGTTTACAATCATACCCTAGGAAAACCTTATTACACGATCTCTTTCTCTTTTGCATTGAGATCTTTAGGGTTTCCCTTCAATGAGATAATTGGAAAGTGGGTTTGCTCCATGTCTAAAACCATACGAAAGCATATCTCCTATTTTCAGCTATTTCATTTTGGTGAACCTGCATTTAGAACATCATAATTCTAATTTGGAGTGCATTATCATCCTAGATATTTCTTGCATTAACATTGCATTAGGGTTTTCATTAGTTAATTGGTATTCTAGGGTTTCTAAATTTTGCATTAGTGAAAGTGCATATAGGTTACATTTTTGCATCTCAAATCATTGAAATTCATATAAAATCTATATTTTCCCTTAGATTACATATAATACAACATAAAAAAGCATAAAAACCACTTGAAATTTTTTGAAAATTTTGAAAAAAGTCCTCACTGGGACTCTTATGCCCCTCTAGGTGATTTAGTCCCAGTGCTAATTTTGAACTACATTTTCCAAAATTTAAAACTCTATTTTTGTGCTCATGTTTTTTGTTGATATCTTTCTATTTTAGTTTACAGAGTTTTTGTTATAGTCATTTCATTATTCTTAGCTTATATTGCATTTGTATTCATTTGCATTTATTATCCCTTGCATGAGTATTTGGTGTCGTATTGCTAATATTATAGTGAGGCGAAGTTCAACACTCATGTCATCCCATGATAGGAAAACCATCATGGATATTGGGTTGTCTATCTCTTTCACTCCTAGTATTGAAACTAGTAAACTAGGTATGGACCATACCCTTAACAACACTTTGCCTTCAAATAGTGTGATGTATGTTGAAACAAGGATTGATAGTGTTCCACAAGAAAACATTATCCAAATTCATGAAGATTTAGAAAACCTACCACATCAAGTGCATAATGAAAACATTTCAACTACTCCATCCCTACCATAGATAACATTCATTGCATGCTTGAAAGTGAAGATGGACTTGACCTTGTGAGAAACATAGTTCAAATCTTTGGAAAACACTTCCGCTTAAATACTAGTTTTCCTTTACCTATGAACAATGTCATAAGCCAAGGAGGAATTCCAATTCCTCCTCCCATAATAATTGCCTCTATTCCTACCTATACCAATCCTCAAGTCACAACAACAATGCAACCAATTAGTAATATGATTCCTTCCTCGGGTATTTTCACTAGCATCCCTAGTACCTTTGTGGAATTACATCCCATATATCCTACCACCTTGCTGCCTATATGAATTCCATTCACTTGTCCCTAAAACATATACACACCTTCACCTTTTTCACCTCCATCTCATAATACAAGTAATGACCCCCTTATAAATCAAGTTTTCCAAATCATTTCATCCCTTCAAAAAAAGGTTTCCACCATCAACCAAAACCAAAATGGCTCACCTACATATTATGTAAAAAGTAGTCTTTTGTCCTTGGAGATATTGCCAACACCAATTCCACAAGGTATAGAGGTGTCTAGATTCAAGAAATATGGAGGAAAAGGAGATCCTTCTAACCATGTTTCTACTTATATTGCCTTATGTAGTGACATTTTCCTTGATGATAAACTCTTAGCTAAGCTTTTCCCTATGTCCTTAAAATATATTTCCTTGGAATGTTTCTCTTTGTTACCAAAAAACTCAATTCATTCATTCAATGAACTTGTTAAGGCATTTATAAACCATTTCCAAGTGCATATGACTCGTAAGATGTTCTTGGCTGATTTGATGAGATGTAAGAAAAAAGAAGAAAATATGAATGACTTGATCTCACGCTATCAATTATTGTATTCCCAAATCGATGTCAAGGTTCCCAATCCTCACCTTCAAAAGTTGTTAATAGAAAATTTTCAAAGTAAGATTCAAGAAAAAATCACCATGCTGAAATTTCCCTCCTTCATGCACTTATGCATTGCCCTTTGTGATTATCAAAACTCAGTTAGTAGTCATGATGCAAAATCCACCTCTGGCCATACTGAGAAGTCTAAGTCTACAAACCAAAATAATCATCAAAATTTTGTAAAATAGAATAAGGGTTTCCTTGAATTCAATCCCCCTCAACAAATAACTCAAAATTTTGAAAACCAAGTATTTGTTGTTAAAGCCATGATACCCTTTAGTTATGGGGACTCGAAAAAGAAATTCACTCCCTTACTCGATACCCTCCACAACACAATGTCACAACTCTTAGAATAGAAGATGATTACCTTGCCTCCTGTTAAAACTCCCAATCCTAATAAGCCATTTCCCACAAACTATAGACCAAATTCTTATTGTCATTATCACTAAAAAAATTGACACAATACGAAACATTGCAAGCTTCTTAAACATCTTATGCAAGACCTCATTGATTTCGATCGTCTTTCTGTTGGAGCTGTTAGTGATCAAGGAAATAAGTACATTGCCCCTCCTAACCAAAACTTCCAATTTTTTACCAACCCTATGCCTAATCATAACATTTTATTTTTCAAAGCCAGGGAAACTAAAATGAATTATATGATGAATGTTGATACAGATGATGATAACAATGAAACTCTTCAACATAATCCTATAGATAATGATCCTATGGATGATATGGTAGGAGTGATAGACATCATTCCTCATAAGGGTATAACTAAAAGGGCTCTTGAGATTGCTTTCTTCTTTCAATATATACTTAAGCATGTACCTGATGGTCCTCTTGACATAGTCAACTGAATCTATGACATGCTAACTAATGGGATATTAATAGATCCCATATGTGGAGAGAATATGATCACTGAGGAATTCTTACTTCTTCATGAACTCTATCAAGATATATATGATAAACCGAAAGCATGGATCAAGATAGATAATGGTTTTTCTTTCCCTACAATGGGATCAATCACTCTACCTTTACAAATAGGACCGAAATCATTATATATCTCATTCTCCATCCTCCCATAGTCAGACCAATTTCATGTGAATCTAGGATATCCATGACTTTTCCCCATGAATGCAATCCCTTTGGTTGTACATAAATGCTCAAAGTTTCCATTTGAAAATGAAATCCTCATTGTCCATCATAGTGGCTTTAACCCTCTGTATTCTTGTGGAAACTTTTCCTTAGATTTATTTTGGCTCGAGCCTATAGAACCTACCAAACCATGAGAAGAATTATTTTTCAAATCCTACCAAAAGTTAAAAGCAAAGAGAATAGTATAATTATCCCTCTAAAACATTCCTCAACCTACAAATAATCCTACCATCATTGATGAAACCATGATTGAACCTAAAGAGATTCAAAATAACCAAGACCAACCTAAGACATAACATTCACCTACTTCCTACAAAAGACTGAGAGACAACAAAACCAATCCTAACATGCCCCCTAGAATAAAGCAAGTTTACAAATTTAAAGAAAAATTGGTTGAACAACCTCCCATGGTTCTTTATGTTCCTCTCCTTGGGGAGTAAAATAAACCTATGGTTGAACAACCCACTCCTTCACAAACATAATTTGAAAATAGAACTAAAAGAGGCAAATGTGCTAGAGGGAATAGGCATAGACATCATGCCATTTCTCACAGGTTACTTGAAGAAATTAAAAAAGAAAAACAAGATCCAAACTTGACTAAAGCAATGCATGATGAGTCTCCCCCTTCACCAAAACAAAAAGTTCCTATAATGCAACCACAACAAGAGCTAAAATATTCTTTAGAAATTATCATTCGACCTCCCATTATGATTAATTTAGATAATGATGAGGAGCATGCTACAATTGATGAGGAGGTGAATAATGAATTGAATACATTGTTTTCCTCTTCTATGAGCTTAAATGACAATTCTCCTAAGGATGAAACCTCTATTGGAGCCAAGTCGGTGTGACATATTCTATGTCTGGCTGACAAGAAGAGTTGTAGCCTTGTGATTTTTATAGGTCGATGTGACCTTCCAGGAGTCTCACAGAATGCTTATACATTGGAGTCATCAGGATAACCTATGGTGGCTCAGTGAGAAGTCTTATCGAGTAATATGTCTCACAAATAGTATGTTACATTTTGTGGTCTTCGGCGTATCTTATATTCTTCGGTGAGAAGTCTTGTCGATGTGGAGTGTCTCGCCGAAAGCTTCACCTTTGAAGTCATTAGGGAGACTTGGCCGAGAGGAATACTATTGATAAGAAGTCTTACCGATGTGTGAATGTCTTTCCGAACGGTTACACTTAGGAGTCTTGGATGTGGCATGTGACTTCTCTATGAACTCCTGGCAACATGTGTTTCTCTTGCCGATGTCCATCAGGGTAACATGAATGTTCCGGTATGAAGTATGGGTGATGTGTTTATGTCTCAATGATGTTGTAGTTTATTCTCCGTATGACTCCTGGAAACTAGTGGTCTCAGGGTAAGAACTTGGTAAGAACTCTCAGCGAGAGTGGTAAGTCTTTCCAACCATTCGATGCTCGATGTAACTTAAAATCTTCATAGTAAAGTCTCAATGATGGACATGTGTCTCAACGATGAAGAAGTCTATTGTCAGTATGAACTCTCTGTGAATGTGATAAGTCTTGTCGATTATTATTTGGCACTCGGTATGACTTGAGACTTCGGTGGGATGTCCTGGCAAATGCGATAGTCTCACCGATATGCATACTGAGGTCGATACAAGTTGTAATCTCGGTGGAACCTCTTGCTGATGGAAAAGAATCTTGGCGATATCGAATGCTGACTGTGTTGGCATCGGGGAGACATAGTCAGTGTCTCACTGATATGTCAACACAACTTGATTTCTGTTTGACCATTTGACCATCCTATGTGGAGCCTCGTGGAATAATCAGAGAAGCCAAATGGGAACCGTTGGAAGATAGTTCTATTGCGGTCATTACTGAGAGGAAGTTCGATAGATAGGGATGACATGGTTATAATTAGTGATTGCAAATTGTGATGGGTTTGATGGTTAGATGATTGGATGAATTGACAGATTGCTATGTGATTGTATCAAAGTGATTTCTATTTTGTAAAGATTGTAACTTGAAGGTTCCCGTACAAGTTTGATCATTGTGAAAGCTATTGTAATCTAACATTAGAAAGATAAGTCAGAACTCTATATGTAATTTTTGTTACTGTAATACAAAGTGACTTCTCTTGGTGTGGTGGGTTTTTCTCCTGTAAGGGTTTTCCCACGTAAATCTGGTGTTCATCTATGTTTTTCTAATTCTCTTTTTCTGCTATTTACTTCAAAGTGCATCTTAATTGGATTGTAATTGTAAAATTTAAAAGTGTCTCTACGTTCTTCCCTGAGGTTTTCACATTAGGAGAGTTGCTTCTGCATCTAGCTTTCCTTACAAGTGGTATCAGAGCCTGGCTAGTTTTGTTATCCTTGTGGGTACATTAGGTTTTTTGTGTAAATTTATGTTTAGTGGGAGTCTTGTAGAAGTTTTTCAATTTCTAATTACAGATTGAGATGGCTAGCACATCAGGAAAGATTGAAATAATGAAGTTCAATGGCAACAATTTTGAGTTGTGGAAACTCGAAATGGAAGACCTATTAGTGGATCGTGATCTTTGGCTTGCTGTGTCTGGAACTAAACCTACAGGAATGAAGCAAGAAGATTGGGACCTTGCAGCTAGAAATTCTAAGGGGATGATAAGGCTCTATTTGGTAGACTCCATTCTTCTCAATGTGCATGAAGAGAAGACTACATCTTCCTTGTGGAAGAGACTGGAATTTATTTATCAAGGGAAGTCTTTGGTGAATAAACTATTCCTAAGGAAGAAGTTATACACTTTGAGAATGCAAGAAGGAGGGTCTGTTGCTGATAATTTGAACGCATTCAACATGCTGATTGCACAATTAAATTTTGTTGATGTGAAGATTAATGAAGAGGATTGTTGTATGTTGATATTGTGTTCTTTGCTAGATTCATGGGATCACTTGGTGATGGCTATTGGGAGTACAATATCCAGTTTCAAGATGGAAGATGTTGTTGCTTCTTTGTTATTAGAAGAGATGAGAAGTAAATCTTCTGAGATGGCGAAGGAGGCCCTTGCTGTTAGAGGAAGATCGAAAGAGAAAGGAAAGAGAAAGGACAAGAAGTCCAAATCAAAATCAGAGGGGAGATCAAAGTCTCCTGGCAAGAAGTCCAAGGTGAAGTGTTGGAATTGTGGGCAACCTGGTCATGTCTGAAAGGATTGTAAAGAGGAGAAGAAGAAGAAGAAGTATTCTTCTGACAATTATTCTTCTCATAGTGATGCAAACGCCTTCATTGTAGCCTTGGCTACGCAGACATCAAATGATGTCTGGCCAATTGATTCTGGAGCATCTTTCCACATGACATCTCATAGAGACTGGTTTATGAAGTATAAAGAATATGATGGTGGAAAGGTGTACTTGGCAAGTGATTCAACTTTGGAAATTATTGGCTATGGAAGAGTCAGAATTCAATTCCATGATGGAAGAGTGGAGGGAATTAATGATGTAATGCATATACTAGGTCTGGCTCGAAACTTACTTTTTGTTAGTAAGTTGAATGATATTGGAGTGCAAGTCACGTTCTCTGGAAATGGTTGCAAGATGACTAGAGGCTCAATGGTGCTAGCAAGGGGTGATCATATTGGTACCTTGTACAAGCTGGATACACATGTTCAATGTAACAGAGTCTCTGTAAAGTCACAGAAAGCTACTTATGTAGGAAAAGAGGGAAATGTTCCTAATTGTGTAAACTCTATGGAAGTTAAACTTCCAGTAGAAAAGACTATGCTCTGGCATCATAGGCTAGGCCACATTGGAGAGAGAGGTTTAAAAACCTTGAAGAACAAAAACTTGGTTGAGGCGCTTGAAGATTGTAACCTTGATTTTGAATTATGTGAATACTGTATATATGGAAAATAACACCGTGTTTCATTTTATTCCAGTGCTCATAAATCTTCCGGTTTTCTAGATTATATTCATTCTGATGTATTTGGTCCAGTGAATGTTCCTTCTTTGTCTAATTCAAGGTACTATGTATCATTCATTGATGATTATTCGAGAAGAACATTTGTTTATTTTTTGAAAAGTAAATCAGAAGTGTTCAGTCGATTTAAGGAATTTAAGAACCTTGTAGAAAATTAGACTAGAAGAAAAATTAAATGTTTAAGGACTAATAATGGTGGTGAATTTTGTTATGATGATTTCGAGAGGTATTGTAAAGACCATGGGATTAAAAGACATAAGACTACACCTTATACTCCACAGCAAAATGGAGTTGCAGAAAGGTTCAATAGGACAGTGATGGAGAGAGCACGAAGAATTTTGAGTAGTGCTAGCCTGGAGGAGAATTTTTGGGCTAAGGTTGTTGCTACCGCATGTTACTTGATTAATTGTTCTCCAAATTCTATTCTTGTTGAGAAAACACCTCTGGAAGCGTCATCTAGTAAGAAGCCCTCTTTAAGACATATTCGTGTTTTTGGCTGTGAGGCATATGCACATGTGTCGTATGAGAAAATATATAAATTGGAGAACAAGGTTGTCAAAAATATTTTTAATGGCTATAGTGTTGGCATTAAAGGATACAAGCTTTGGAATCCTAATACAGAGAAGGTTGTATATAGTGGAAGTGTAATCTTTCGTGAGTTGAAGCCTTCTACCTTGGATCTATTGTCAGAGAAAAAGTCATGAAACAATAAGGATGTAGTTGTAATTCCTCCTACACCAGAGAAAGAGGAATTGAAAATTCAAAATGTACCTGAAACTGAGGAGAGCTCAAGCAGTTCTAAAAGTTTTGAAGAAGAAGAAGAACCTCAGCCTCAGCAAGTGAAGAGGTCAACTCGTGAAAGAAAGCAACCTAATAGGTATGGGTTTTCTTTGATAGATTCTACTTGTACCTATGCTTTAATTTCTAGCACTAATGAGCCTAGGATTGTGAAAGAGGCATTTAGAATGTCTGATTCAGACTCTTGGTTGGAAGCCATGAATGAAGAAATGGCATCATTAGAAAAGAATGAAACTTGGAGTTTGGTGCCCTTTCCTAAAGGAAAAAATGTTGTAGGTTGCAAATGGGTATTTAAAAAGAAGATTGGTCTAGATGGCAATGTGGAAAAATATAAGGCGAGGTTGGTTGCGAAAGGTTATTCTCAGGTAGAGGGAATTCATTATGGGGAAATTTTTTCTCTTGTAGCTAAGCTAACATCTATTAGATTTCTTTTATCACTTGCAGTAGCGTATGACTTAGAGGTTGAATAGATGGATGTGAAGATAGCATTTCTTCATGGTGATCTTGAAGAAGAAATCTATATGTCCCGTCCTGAGCACTTTGTTGAAAAAGGTAAAGAGAAACTGGTTTGCAAGTTAAAAAATTCTCTGTATAGGTTAAAGCAGTCACCTAGAATGTGGTACCAAAAATTTGATACTTTTGTATTGTCTTTGGGATTTGTAAGATCAAAATCTCATCATTGTGTCTATTATAAAGCTAAAAGTGATCAAGTTCTTATTATTGCTCTCTATGTTGATGATATGTTGTTCATAGGTGATAGTAAGCTAATGATTTCTGATCTTAAGTCTCAGTTGTCTGCTAAGTTTGAAATGAAAGATCTTGGTGAGCAAGATATATTCTGGGGATAGAGATAACCAGGGATAGGAATAGTCAAAAACTTTGGCTCAGTCAGAGTAAGTATATCAAGACTGTTCTAGAGAGATTTTACATGAATGATTGCAAGCAACTAGTTGTTCCAGTCTTGCAGGGAACAAAACTATCGATTGAAGACTGTCCAAAATCTCCTACTGAGATGGAGGACATGACCAATGAGCCTATGCTAGTTCAATTGGAAGTCTTATGTATGCAATGGTCTGTACTAGGCCAAACATTTCCCAAGTAGTGGGAGTTCTTAGTCAGTTTATGGCTAATCCTAGAAGGACACATTAGGATTCTGTAAAAAGACTTTTCAGATATTTGAAGGGCACTTCAGAGTTTGCTTTGTGTTACCATGGGAACTTGGTTGAATCATAGAGAACTCTCAGTATTCAAGTCTATGTGGATTCTGATTGGGCAGGGGACATTGACAAAAGGAGGTCCACCAGTGGATATACTTTCATGATGAATGGTGGTGCAGTGAGTTGGATGAGTAAGCGGTAGGTTGTGGTCACTTTGTCCACTATAGAGGCTAAATACATGGCAGCTACACATGCTTGTAAAGAAGCAGTCTGGTTAAAACATTTGTGTTCTAACATTGGTTTTGATGCAGGGAAAATAACTATTTTTGGTTATAGTCAGAGTGCAATTTTTTTAGAAAAGAATCCTACTTTCCATGCTAGGACGAAACATATAGATGTACAGTACCACTTTGTACAAGATATGGTGGAGGATGGAAAGGTCAGTTTGGAAAAAATTGATACTCTGGAGAATGTTGCAGATGCATTAATGAAGCCAGTGAGCATAGACAAGTTCAGGTGGTGTGCCAGTTCAATGGGCCTTAGTGCCCATGATTTTTAGTAGTTTTGTTGTGCTCTGGAGGTTCCTGTGTGATCTTTGTCAAGTGGGAGATTGTTAGAAAGATATGTCTCAATCCCACAGGCTGAAACCTCTATTGGAGCCAAATCGGTGTGACATATTCTATGTCTAGCCAATGAGCATATTTGTAGCCTTGTGATTTGTATAGGCCATTGTGACCTTGCAGGAGTCTCACCGAACACTTATACATTGGAGTCATCGAGATAACCTATGGTGGCTCGATGAGAAGTCTTATCGAGTAATATGTCTCATCGACAGTATGTTACATTTTGTGGTCTTTGGCATATCTTATATTCTTTGGTGAGAAGTCTTGTCGATGTGGAGTGTCTCGCCGAAAGCTTCACCTTTGAAGTCATCAGAGAGAGTTGGCTAAGAGGGATATTATCGGTAAGAAGTCTTACCAATGTGTGAATTTCTTGCCGAAGAGTTACACTTTGGAGTCTTCGGTGTAGCATGTGACTTTGCTATGAACTCCTAGCAACATGTGTTTCTTTGCCAATGTTCATCAGGGTAACATTAATGTTTTGGTATGAAGTCTAGGTGATGTGTTTATGTCTCGTCGATGTTGTAGTTTATTCTCGATATGACTCTTGGTGACTAAAGGTCTCAGGGTAACTTAGAGAACTCAGCAAGTCTAATTCTCAGTGAGAGTGGTAAGTCTTTCCAACCATTTGGTGCTCGATGTAACTTAAATTCTTCAGAGTAAAGTCTCAATGATGGACGTGTGTCTCAGCGATGAAGAATTTTTTTGTCGGCATGACTTGAGAACTCGGTGTGAACTCTTTGCGAATGTGATAAGTCTTTTCAACTATTATTTGGTGCTCGGTATGACTTGAGACTTTGGTGGGATGTCCTGGTGAAAGCGATAGTCTCACCGATATGCATGTTGAGGTCGATACAAGTTGTAAGCTTGGTGGAACCTCTTGCCGATGGAAAGGACTCTTGGCAATATTGAATCCTGATTGTGTTGGCATTGGGGAGACATGGTCAGTGTCTCACCGATATGCCAACACAGCTTGATTTCCTTTTGACCATTTGACCATCCTATGTGGAGCCTCGTGGACCAATAAGAGAAACCGAATGGGAACTATTGGAAGAGAGTTTTTTTGTGGTCGTTACTGAGAGGAAGCTCGACAGCCAGGGGAAACATGGTTATACTGAGTGATCGGAGATTGTGATGGGTTCGATGGTTAGATGGTTGGATGAATCAACAGATTGTTGTGTGATTGTATCAGAGTGATTTCTATTATGTAAAGATTGTAACTTGAAGGTTCCTATACAAGTTTGATCATTGTGAAAACTGTTGTAATCTGACATCAAAAAGATAAGTCAGAACTCTGTATGTAATTTTTGTTACTGTAATACAAAGTGACTTCTCTTGGTGTGGTGGGTTTTTCTCCACTAAGAGTTTTCCCATGTAAATTTGGTGTTCATTTATGTTTTTCTAATTCTCTGTTTCTACTATTTACTTCAAAGTGCATCTTAATTGGACTGTAATTGCAAAATTTAAAAGTGTCTCTGCATTCTTCCCTGAGGTTTTGATGTTAGGAGAGTTGCTTCCATGTCTAGCTTTCCTTATAGAACCTGGTGATGGCCTTAGTTCAGAACTTTCTATTGTCCCTTTGGTTAGTTTTCCTCCTTCGGTATATAATGAGCATTAGTGGGATGTGGGAAACCTGATTTAGGTTGATTTGCATGTTCTTTACTAGTCTTTTTGTATTTTTTTGTTTTATTTTGTGTGATTGCATGTGTGTAATGTGATCCCCTGTGATGTTCTATTTGATGTCTCTCTATTTTGGTGGCATTCCTCTATTTGTACCTACATTCTTCTCTATGTCATAAATCTTTTTTTTTCTTATTTTCTTTTTGTCTAGTATTTTCCTTTTAGGGATGATGCAAGACATCGAGACATTCACGTCTATTCCATGTTGACCCAAAAAAATTTCCTTTATCTTTTCTTTGTATTGTGTTTTGCTTTTGGGAATGGCGTAAGGCATCAAGACATTCATGTCTCTTCTATGTTGACCCAAAATGATTTTCTTTGTTTTCACTCTCTTTGTGTCATTCTTCTAGTTCTATGAGTATTTGTGGGAATGATGACAGTTATGAGCTCTCCAAAAAAATTGTATCAAAAACATACTAACCCAGAATCCATAGGTCCCTCATGTGTTTGGAGTTTCATTTTGGGGTCAACCCCTCTTTTTTCTTTTGCATGACATAGCTTTATTTGGAAACATATTACTTGGCATAGGGCTTTCCAAGTTAGTTGTCATGTCCTTTTATTTTTAGCATTTACCATTTTCTACTTTAAAGTAATTTCTTATAGTACAGTGTTTAGCAATTTCTTTAAAGTGGGGGTATAAATTGGTATTATTCTCTTGCATTTTTCCTCTTCATGTTTCATGGTGTAGTCTTCTTATTTCATACGATGCATTTTTTTCTTTGTGGATGACATTGGGTGTTGTGATTTCCTTCAAGAGAATGATCTATTTTAGCATATTACATTCCTCTTAGTGGCTTGATGTGACACACTACATCCTCTAAGTTGTGAATCTTTCATTCTTTGATTGGTCCTCTCTTGGAGACATTAGGCATAATGTCCCCTAAGTTAAGAGAACATATGAACTAAGAAAGACTCATTTGAATGTTTTTTACTATTGTATTTTCATTTTCAATTATATAGGCACCCTGCATAACACGCATTTCATGCCTGTGGAGCCACCTAGTTTTTTCATGAGTTCCAAGCATACAAAACTTTGCTTTCCTCATGAAGCTTGAGTTAATTTTTGTGTGGTGCTTTATCAAAGTTATTAGGAGGTATAAATTTGGGTATGGTTTGATAGGAATCTAAATCGAGGCATGACTTTCCCATAGCTACTCACATGTGTGTGCGAGTACATAATGGCCCTGTGTGTATGTATATCACCTTCTTGGATTACTAAGCTAAGATATAGCCTAAAGTTCTATTGCCTTAGACTAAGCATGAATTTTTCATAAAAATAACCTAGATCTAATCCTCATCACACTGGACAAATGATTGAAGCTTGATCCACCCCTATTTTACCTCTATTCTTCTTTTCTATTTTTTCTTTTGTAGTGTATGTGCTCTTTTGATGATGTTTATATCATTTTCATGTATGTTCTCTTGTACCTATGTTCGTTTGTCTTGGGATCTTGATCCTAAGGGCTTGATCACCCACCCTTATTATTTTCATCCTATCTTACTAGAATTGGTGCACTTGGACCATTCTTCATGTGTGTTTGTCTATTTTAGTGTGAGTTTGAAGAAAGTGTATCCTCTCACTAAATTTGGGGCTAAATGTGGCAACAAAAAGGTATCCCTTTACTTTTCCTTGCTTTTTTGGGCTCTCCTTGTTAAAATGAACTTACAGTTACCTTGATTTAGTGTTGTAATGTGTTTGAAACATTCACATTAGGTCTTGGGCCCTTGTGAACTAAAAAAACTTAATTAAACCTTATTTAGAGTGTTGGAAAGTATTGTAACACACTTTCACACTTTTTGAGGGTTTTCATTAATAATTAGGCTTCTTTATGCTTTAATTGGCCTTATTTTTCATCCATAGGCCTCAATTAATACATCTTTTTTAGGATAATCTAAATACAAATCAACATCCAATAATAATTTAGGTGTTTTTAGGTTGTGTGTCCCAAATTTGGTGATTTGAGACTCATACACCATCTTGGGTACATGTATGAGTCTCACTTAGGGTTTTGGGTCTTAGTCCTTATTTCACACCTTTCTAAAAAAAAATTTAAGTTGGTCCCATAGTTTATGCCTAATCTAACTCATACACCACCTTGGGCATATGAGTCCCTGTGTGACCCAAAATCCAAATTAATTCAAATTCTTGGTGGTATTATATCCTCCTATATCTAATTTCAACTTGTAGTGTTTTAATATTGGGAATTTTCACATAATTAAGTATAAATACAAGTTTATTTAACTCATTTTACACCTAGCAAGTTGAATGGGAATCCTTATAGTAAAGTTGAGTTCAAAAGAGAATTTGAGTGTTTACAAGAGTATTCAAGAGAATTCAAGGGTAGATCATCAAGTATTTTAGAGAATTATTCAAGCCTCAAGCATCGTGTTAAAATCTTCATGCATCATATTTTTTTTTGAGCTAACAATTATGATTTAAGGTTTTATGATTCAAGCTCACATTTCATTCAAGATCTTTCCCATTCAAGAAAGAGTCAATATCTACATCCATTGGAGTCATCTCCTACATGTTTGTAGCCTCTTATTGCTAGGGTTTGGTGAGTTGCAATATCGTATTTTTTTCATTCATCATTCTCCATTCCCATTTCATTTGATTTCAAGGTTTCATTACCAAAATGGGGTTTGACTAAGGAAAACCCTTTACACTAACAAAACAACATTTTTCCCTCTCTTTAGTGTGTGATTTGTAGGTTTAGGTTGAAGACACATTGAAGAGAAATTTTGGAGAGGTTTTTAAAAGTGTTCAAAGTTTTCAAAGTTGTCACCATGTATTAGAGATACTTGCACGACTTCTATAGGTTGTAAATCAAGGTTTTGAATTCAAAAATCAATTGGAAAGGACATAGTAGACATTGAAGAGCAGCTTCATACTTTGAAGCTTCAGAAAACCCTAACTGGAGTGATACACCAGTTCTAGCGTATGAGTCCCAGTTTAGGTCATTTTTTAGGTTTTTGTAGTTTTAGCCACCCATTTTCTAGATTCCAGTTTCTACATAGAAACCCAGATCTAGGACTAAATCACCCAATCTAGCATATGAGTCCCAGTAAGCATTAAAGTCATTTTTTCCAAAATTTCAATGCTTCATTCAATCTCCTTTAGGTTTCTAGTGCACATATTTTATCTTAGAACTTTATATTTTGTTTTACATACTTTTATAGGTCATTTAGTTAAAGATTACCTCATATTAGGGTTAACCATTTCATCTTGCATTGTATTTATCTTTCAAATCCCTATCTTGGTGGTGAACTCCTCATCATTTTACAATCATACCCTAGGACTTCCCTATTACAATATCTCTTTCTCCTTTGCATTGAGATCTTTAGGGTTTCCCTTCAATGGGATAATTGGAAAGTTGGTTTTCTCTGTCCTAAACCATACAAAAGAATATCTACCATTTTTAGTTGTTCCACTTACAATCAAGTTGGATGATATCATTGTCAATGTGGACTTGGATTATTCCTAAGACACACTCATCATTTTGTATCATGAGTAGAAACTCGATGGTATTGATAACCTTTTTGCGCATCATACTAGTTAGGATAGGGCTTAGATAGTGGTCTTATTTTTGGAAGGGATATTAGGGTATGTGCAAGATCATCATGGAAACAACAGGCCCTTAAGTGGCAAAAAATTTAGAGAAACCACAGTTAGGTAACTTGACATAAAAATTTGAATAAGTTATCTATATTATTTCAAAAATATGTAAGAATAGAATCCGTAGAAAATTGAATGTAGTTTCTAAACTAATCAGTTTGTTTAAAAAGAAAAAAAAATCTATTTGGTGAAAATTTGAAATTTCAATGCAGTAGTACTTAAATTTCAGGGAAAAAATAAGAAGTAGGTGTCTGTCTGACCACCCTAACCATGATAAAATTATAATATTTTTTATAAGATTTTAGATTTACGTAGAGGACTCATGTCCTGATGTGATGCATATTTTTTTTGTAATTTTTTCCAAGTAAATAATTCATTATGATTTTTTTATTACAACTTTTAGAAAATATAAAAACTCGTATGTATGACCACCTTAACTTGGTCAAAACTTCATGAAATTAATTTTTTCTTTATTTAATCCTATAGTATGCAAAAGCATAGAATGTGACACATGTTTTCGATTAAAAAAATGTTATACTATTTGAAATCTATATATGTTTTTCAATCAGCCTATCAATCAAGACTTTAGTCATAATTTGAATAGAAAATGAATAATAATTACTTATTAAATTCAAAGTAGAGCATAATTTATATTGGTGGAAATCTGAGAATCTCCTTTAAAATCCCTTTCTGTTTCATCAATTTTGGGTAAGAAAAAATTCTTCAGCCACATACCCATCATATTGCCACTTTTTGGCCCATCATGATCTTGCACACACCCATTAAACCATATTTTAGCATTTTTTTAAGAATACTTGTGTAGGACTTAGATAGCTTTGTAAAGATTATATTTTTTCCTATAGGTTTCTTTTCAGTATGAACATATACCACGTTCACTATCACTTTATTCATTTTTTAGTCCCCATAAGTAGACATGGATAATTTATTATCTAGATGTGAGGATTCAAGGAGGAATACCTATATTGAGCTATCATCTACTAATAATAAAGTAGTACATAACACAAATGAGCAAAGGAAGGGTACTTCATTAAATTTATTTATTATGCAATAATAGTAGTAGGTTCCTGATGAACACACATTGCACATTAAAATTTGGTAGGGAATAATAGATTTGGGATAATATATATTGATAATGAGAAATAAAATCAATTAATTTTTGTGCATTCCTTGCTTAAACCAAATAAGATTAATAAAGGAAATCTTTGATCTAATGTTTTCCTATAATTTTTGTAAGAATTTATTTACTAATTAGTTAAAAGAGAAAATGGGATTATTGAGAAGTGAGAAAAACCATTGTAAAGTATTACTCTTAAGGGAATGTACAAACAACTTTTCCAACAAAACATCATGATAAAAGAATGCACACATGGTAGTGAAGGACAAGACATGTGATTTTAGATCTCCCTTACTATTGTAATGATCAAATTTAGGAATTTACATCCCTTGAGGGATGGGGACATTTAGAATAGCAAGGGATGAAGGGCTATGCCAATAATACAATTGTAAGGTAGAATGTGAGGTGCAACTTGTTAGAATGGCTAGCCAAGATTGCATCCACCCCATGATCTCTAATAGATCATTAAGGATGGGATCATTTGATGTAGCCTAACTAGTTGAGGTGCCAAAGTTGGAGGGGATCTGGGTTTTGGATGTAGAAATTTTGAATCACAAACATACTCGATTCACTTCAATCCCGGGAACATCCATAGACATGGTACTGGCATTATAAATAGCAGATATGGGAAGAATGGATGGACTAGTGTCAACCATATGAATGGACACTCTTGGAACATCCTAGAACATAAAAGTGTTGGCCAATCATTTATTATTGAACATCTTGAGGGATACCCAAGATAGAAGTGTACAAGGGGACATGGGCCTCCACTATATTTGCAATCCCTCAAAGTAACTCTAGACCTCTACAATTTGAAATAAGTAAATTTCTTAGACCAACAAGGAGAGGAGCAACTTGAGTGTATGTGTTTTTATTTTGTTAAGAAATATTTGAACTCTCCAAATCTTGGTTCTAAAGAATGGATATTCTCAGTAGGCACCATGATAGCAGATTCATCGTTTATGGGAGATGAAGAGTTAGAAGGAGGTTAGTGGGGTATGCACTTGAACTTCAACTGATGGATGAGTGGAAATAAAAAAGGAGGGGAAAACTATATTTTAGACCCCATATATAGACCTTAGCAACGAGGAAATAACTATATTTTACACCACATATATAGATGTTGATAAATTTTCCTAACTATGTGTTTGAAGGTAGTGGATTGGGTTGTGAAACTCATACAAATTGTCACAAAACTCTATCCAATACACCTCCTAACAAAAGAATTTTTTTTGAAAAAAACACAAAGGTAAGAATAATTTCAGGCCAGGTTTGGTAAAATGTAGTAGAGGAAAATGACATCCCTTTGCATCCTAAAAGAGCGATTTCTTCTCAACTAGCTCAAGTGAAAAGATTAGGTGACAAGGGTGGACAGATTGATTTTTAACTATATTTCATATTTTAGGGTAGATTTCACAATAAATACTTTAGATTTTGAAAGTGAAAACTTCAATGGTCTAATGAGAAAGTTGTCTAGCTCTTGGCTTCCCACAAGGCTCCAAATCAGCAATTTACACACAAGAAAATAAGGAAAAATGTTGGGGTTGTTTTTGCACTTGCCTTAGTAAAACCCCCATTTTAGTGTTTCCACCTGCATAGACAACCAGATAGATAGATAGAGTAAATAATAGATGAAGAAGTAGATTGATAAGACAATAGACAAGTTAAAACACAATATGCTACTAAAACAAATATGATAATGAAAATAAAAGAGAGTGTCATTTGAAAGGAATGTCAAGTGTGGGAGCACTTCCCTAAATGAAAATCAATTAGGAGATGGTTACAAAACTTTGTTTCAAATTCTTTAACTTTTACAGTTAACATTCAATATTGCATATGCATATAGTAATTTTCAGATTAAACACATAAACCAAATTCTTAGATTTTACATGCCCTTTTGGGAAAACAACCACACACCAAAGCATGGATCAATTTTATTACTATAATAAACTATTACAAACAATATTCAAAGTATATGCTCTTGTAAGTGTTGATTTGGTGTGATAAAATTTCTAGAGTGAATCCAGTAGCATAACATCTCAAAAAATTTATAAACAATCTCATACAATTCACTAAGGCATTAATATATATATATATATATATATATTTCACACATACATTTTCATCCAATATTGTCATGTTTCAATCCCATAAACTTTGCATGCATGCAAACTAAAACTTATAACATGCATGAATCCCTAATGACTCAAACAACTTGTCAAACATGCAATGACATGCACCAAAATACAAATAAATGCAAGCACATGCAAGGTGTTACCATAGATAAAATAAGTTTAACTAGTAAATTTGAACTCATCTTTGACTCCTAGTCACTCGCAGTGATAACTTTGTCTCCTTTTAGCAACTTTTCAAAATCCTACCAAGTGATAACTCAAAAACAATGACACATGTCACTTTTGGACAGCTCTAAGATGTTTTCATGAGCATCTCTTCCCAAATGAGAACCCAAATGACAAGTGGCATAATTTAATGCCTTTGACCAAACTTTTGGGGAGTAGACCTATAGATTACTTACTGCCAACTTACGACTAGGTCCCACCAATGAAAACATGTCACTATAGTGCATCTTTAAATTTTTTTGATAAACTCCTTTCTCCAAAACATCACCCAAGTGACAAGTGGCATGATATCATGCTTTTCCCCAACTTGCAACAAACTCTTCACCAACTCACAATAGTCCAACAGAGTGATTTATCAACTTAGAAAAATATCACTTAGGATTTAATAAATAAAATAAAAAAAGGGAAAATAAATTAGTTATTCTAACATGAGACTCACTAAGGTTGAGACACCTTAATCCCAACATTCTCCCACTCTTAAAATACATTTAGGAGTCTTTGTATCACACTACTCAAGTTGCAAGGCCCATAGAACTGGTACACCATCTAAACTTCTCTATGCTCACTAGTTTCATCAGTGCATCTGTAACATTCCCCAAAGTATCCCCCTTTTCAAATTTCACCTTTCCATCTTCCAACATATTATGAACAAAATTAAACTGCACATCAATTTTTCTAGTATGAAATGTAGGATTCTTCAATAAACATATAGTACTTTGGCTATCACAATAGATACTATTTTTTCTTTCATCAAAACCAATATCTAAACATATTTTCTTAAGCCAAATGGCTTATTTACAATCAAGATTAGCCTCCATGTACTCTACTTCAATAGTGGACAAAGTGACTACAACTTTCCACTTACTCATCCAACTTATTGTGCCACCAAACATCATGAAAACATATCCACTAGTGGATCTTCTACTATCAATTTCACCTATCAAATTTGAATCCACATATCCAAAAATTCTCACTCAATGTCAAGGTTTAGGATAACCATGAAAACATAGGGCATACTTGGAAGTACCCCAAAAGTACTTGAACACTCTCTTTATTGCATCCTAGTGCACCCATCCTAGATAATCCATAAACCAGATAAGGAATACCACTACTTGGGAAATGTATAGCCTCATACAAACCATAGCATACATCAATCTACCAACAAAAATCACATAAGGAACTCTGGTCATGTCCTCTTTCTTGGTAGGAGATTTCAGACAATCCTCCACAAAAAGCTTCATCCCCTAAACAACTAGAACAACCATCTATTTGCAAGTAGTCATGTTCAATCTCCAATACAAAGTTTTCATACTTGCTTTGGATAGGACAAATCATTTTTGTAACTCTATCTCTTTTGATCTAAATCCCCATAATATACCTCACTACACCCAAATCTTTCATCTCAAACTGTGCTAACAATTGAGACTTCAAATCTGAAATCATGATTTTTCCATACTAATGAACCACATAGCATCCACATCTAAGATAATAATGAGAATTAAACAATTATAAATCTTGAAATAGACACAGTGGTCAAACTTGGGTCTCATAAATCCCAAGGAAAACATATAAGAGTAAAAAAATTGTACCACATCCTACGAGACTTTTTAAAACCATACAAATATTTTCTCAACTTCCACACAAAGTTATCTTTACCTTTCAAAAATGAAATTCTCTAGTTGTTTCATGTAAATTTCCTCCTCCAAATCACCATGAAGGAAAGTTATCTTCATATCCATTTCTCAACGTTGAAGTTATAAGATATTGCAAGTGATAAGAAGAAATGAATTGATGTTAGCTTAGAAACAAGAAAGAAAATGTCCCCATAATCTATTCCCTCCACTTGGGAGTATCCCTTAACAACCAATCTTGACATATGCTTCTCAACACTACCATCAAGACCCATTTTCATCTTGAACACCCATTTGCACCCAATGATTTTTCATCCTTCTAGTAAGGGTACAAGATACCATGTAGTATTCTTCTTCAATGTAGCCATCTCCTCATTCATGATTTCCATTCAAGAATATACATCATGCATACCCATAGTATCTCTAATAGTAGTTTCATTAGTAATAGCAATCAAAGAAAATATGCAATTGAAATCTAACATATAATACCTAAATATTTATGGTTGTCACCTTTCTTGTGTACACCTCCTCAACTATTAAGGTTGAGGTTCTCACTCTTATCAAGATTTTTTAGAGCTACTAGATCTCTCCTCATGATCAGGTCCACCATGAGCACGTAGCTCATCTCTCTCAAGAGCGGGTTGAGTTTTAAATACCTCCTTCTCTTCCTTCTATGGTTGTAGATAAGCTCTAGAAGGTTTCATCTCACAAAATATAACACTTCTATTGTAGAGCACCTTCTCTACAACTATTTCCCAAATCTTGTACCCTTTCACACCAATACCATAGATAATGAAGATATAGTGCATTTCTTTGTTCTCCAACTTATATATTTTCACATGAAGCACATGAGCCTATGCCTCACAATGAAAAACCCTAAGATGTCTCATTGAGGGCTTCTTGTTAGACCATTCCTCAATGGGTTTCTTTTTGACAAGAGATAAAGTAGGATACTTGTTAATCAGGTAACATAAAGTAGCTACAACTTCAGAAAAAAACTTCTTTTTAATTCCAACACCACTCATTATACTCCTATCCCTCTCCATCATAATTATATTCATCCTCTCCATAACTCAATTTTTTTGTGGGGTGTATATAGTTTTCTTGATCATATGGTCCTTACAGAACCTATCAAATTCTATGAAACAAAACTCATCACCATTATCCATCCTCAAACACTTTATTTTCCTATCAATCTATTTTTTAACCAAGGATATAAACTCCTTAAATGGACTTAAAAAATCATATTTACTTATATGAAAGTACATAAATATCCTTCTAGAATAAAATTAAACACTATGTTTCTTTCCATGTATATAATGTTTACAAAAATTGAAATCGAGATTACAATCATTAAGGCCTTCAATAAGGCTCTTATTTTTCAAGGCTATAAGAGCCTTCCCACCAATATGGCCTAGCCTTTGGTGTCATGCGACACATTTTTCTCTATTGGGAGCTTCATCTTCAATGTATTGGCACCCTTAGGTACCAAGAAAAAATGACCATTAAATGTAGACACCACAATCTTCTTCTCTACTCAATTTTATCATGATGATGAAGAATATAAAAATCCCATTTCTTGGACTTCATAGAATTGATATTACATTGAACAATGCATGCATCCATCTTATACAAGATTCTAATCCAAACACCCTTAGCAAGCACCATAGAACCTCTAGTCATCTTGCATCCACCACTTGAGAAAGAAAAGTCCACTCCCACATCACCCAAGTTACTCATTGAGAGTAGGTTTCATGCCAAACTAGGGATATGTAGTACACTATCAATCCCCTTCACTTTACCATCAAAGAATCAAATCCTAACTCTTCCACTACCAAAAATATTTAGGTGAGAGTCATCACCTAGGTACACCTTCCCACTGTCATACTCTTCATACTTTGGGAACCAACCTTTGTGAGAGATCATGTGGAAAGAGGCACCCAAATAAATCAGTTACACATCTTCTAATGCAAACATTTCCAAGGCTCTAATAAATGCATCTACATATTCATATAAGGGTTTAGAATTAGATTCAAAATTAGATAATTTATAGTTTTTTTTCTTTTTATCCTCTTTACAATATTTCCAAAAATGACAAAATTTACCATAGTTCCATCATTTAGCCTTGGACTTTTTACCAAGAGATTTAGATCTCTCCAATATTGGATTGACTTATTTTCCATTTTCTTTCCTTTCTCCTTCAATCTACCATGAATAGACAGGGCCTCCTTAGCAATATTATAATATTTCCTCTTTATCTCTTTAGATAATAATGAATCAATCACATCTTCCATCTTGAAAGTGGTTGTTTTACTTCCAATATCCATCACCATGTGGTCCCATGAGTCTAGAAAAGAACATAACAAAAACATTCAATGGTCCTCGTCATCAATCTTCACACCAAGAGAACCCAGTTGAGTAACAAGAATATTAAATTCATTCAAGTTATGAACAACTAATCCACATTCCTCCATCCTTAAAGAATACAACTTCTTTCTCAAGAATAGAATATTTATTGGAAGGATTTGTTTTGCTAAATATTTCAAAGACTAGCAGCATTTTTCTCCTCATGGACATTCAGGAACACAAAATCAACCAAGAAAAGTCTTATTAGACCCTTATATTTTCAATTCATTAGTTCCTAATTGGTTTTTGACATTGTTTCTTGTTTCTATAAGAATATCAAGTCCATGTTGAGTTTCAACAACTCAAAATTGTGACCATTAAATTTATACATCTCTATTCTTCTAGATGGGCTTTCCATCTTAAAACTACAAACAAGATCAAAAATATCTTTCTATAAGAACTCCCACTGAATCTAGATAATCACAAAAAACCATTCAAACCCAACATGGATAAGAAATTCAGCTTGGCTCTAATACCAAATTAAAGGAAAGTAAAGTGTATAAATGATTCCCTAAATGTAAATCAATCAGGAGAGGGTTACAACACTTTGTTTCAAATTATTTAACTTTTACAATTAGCATTCAAGATTGCACATGCATATAGTTATTTTCAAATTTAAACACATAAACCAAAACATAGATTTTACGTGGGAAACCCTTTCAGTAGAAAACCCACACACCAAAGCATATACTAATTCTATTGCTATAATTAACTGTTACAAACAATATTCAAAGTCTTTCCTCTTGAAGATGTTTATTCACTATGATACAAGTTATAGAGTGAATTTGATAGCATAACCATGTATCAAAAAAATTATAATCAATATCATACAATTCACTAAGGCATTAATATATATCTTTCACTCATACATGGGAATCCAAAATTACCATGTGTCAATCCTAAAGTCTCTACATGTATGTAAACTAAAACTAACAACATGAACAAACCCCCAATGACTTGAACAAAAACATGTTAGACATGAAATGACATGTACCAGTATTCATCAAAATGAAAGGCATGCAACTCCCGAAAAACAAGTAACCTCACATGAAAGGTGTGCCCATATAAAAGTTCAATTTAACTACTGAATTTCAACTCATCTCTAACTTCTAGTCACACCTAGTGACAAATCAGTCTTTGTTTAGTAGCTTTCCAAAACCATGCCAAGTGATAACTCAAAAAATGCTGACACATGTCACTATGTCACAACTCTAAGAGGTTTTCACAATCATCTCTTCAAAAATGAGCACCCAAATGACAAGTGGCATATTTTAGTGTGTTTCACCAAGCTTGTAGGAAGTGGACCTATAGTTGATTTTCCACCAACTTTCCATTAGGTCCCACCAATGGACACGTCACTATAGCATGTCTTTGATATTTTTTTATAAACTCCTTTCTAAAAAAGAGCATCTAGGTCATAAGTGGCATGATATCACAATTCTCCCTGACTCATAGTAAACTCACCACCAAATCGTAGTCGAGTCCCTCAAAGTGATTTATGAGCTTAGAAATATATCACTTAGTATTTAATAAATTAATACAACAACATAGGGGAAAATTAATTAATTATTTTAATATGGGATTCACTAAGGTTGAGATACCTTGATCCCAACATTGTTACCCTCTCTTAAGAAAGATAGTGGCATCGAGGTAGAGTATGTAACACTATAGACTTGTCAAGAATATCACAATACCAATTTAGAAGTCAAGACATGTAAGAGCTTAAGAAAATAGTGTAGAATAGATTAAGAATGAGAACATGAAATAAAGAATAAAATATAGGTTGAGAAAATCCACGAATGTGTTGAATCAATGAGAGGATGAGAGTTTGAATGAATAAGAGACATACAATAAGGAATTTTTGGGCATGTTTGTGACCACAGAGGTATTAGAGTTCATGGGTGGGTGGAAGTGTAATGTCCAAATGTCCACAAAATCAGGAATCTTTTCTAGATGTTTTCACAACACATAGATGTTTGTGTGTTGCAATAGCGTCCCTGAAAAAAATGCACTTGAAGACTGAAAATAAAGGGTTCAATGATGAGATTAAAGTTATGTGAAAGGTGGAATTGCATTATCATCTTTTATTAGGCTAAAGGGGAGGTTATGAAATTTGAAATTACATGGGGTGCAATTTTATGCATTACACCTAATTCATAGGGATTCCTAAAAATAAACATATAATTCTTGTATTCATTGTTGACAACTCTCCAACATCTCTACCATAAAGTTTGTTAGGCCAATTTGGAAATTCATCTTACTCTTTTCTGGAAATTAAATGGGAGGTTATGAAATTTGAAATTACATGGGGTGCAGTTATGCACACCTAATTCATAGGGAACCGTAAACATATAATTCTTGTTTCAATTAGGATGGTTCATCTCTACCATGTTTGTTAGCCAATATTGGATTCCTTATTCTTTTTGGATTATATTTTCTGATCAGTTGTTCCTCTCTGTAAACCACTATTATGAGCTATGATCACTAGTTGAAAGTTTGGAACCATCTTGCTACAACTATCCAAGTTTCTAAAGATATCCCTCCTCCAAAATAATATTTGTAATGTCATATTTTTCATTGTATTTTATGTATACACTAAATGATTCCCAATCGACACCTATAGTATCCTTCATACATCCTAGAGCATCACAGTCATCCCCTAGTTGGGAGATTGGAGGTACTCATAATTGAGTCTCATTGATTTTCCAATGCCATTAGCATCACTTTATGTGAATGGATTGTTAGCATTTGTGCCACATACTATAGCCTTATTGCTTGCAAGGTTACCCTCTACCTCTATCAATTGATCCATCAACCTCAACACTTTTTCTTTTCTCTTTATGTCTCTAATGAATCTATCTACTCCTGCACAACATGAAACACACTCAATTAGTTTCCTATCCCTTTCCTTCCACTAACCTATTTTCCTCACTATCACAAATAATTTTCCTTCTCAAAACCAGCCTAATATCTACCTCGAAGCCCCTTTCCCTCCTCACTAATGCAACTCCCTACAAGGTCACCTATCTATCTTCAAGGTTTCCTAGTTTAACGAGGCCACCCCAAATCCTACAATTCTACCCCATTGTTAATTGGGTCGCCTATCCTTACACAAGGCTATCCAAAACCCTACAAGGTTTCCTTATTTATTATAGGGTCACCCATATTTCTATAGGACTTCCTTTTTTACACAAGCTTTCCTATTTTAAACAGGGCCACCTATCCCTCTTCATTACTTCCTAGTTACATAAGGGTGCCCAAAGACACTACAAGGTTGGCCTAATATTCATTAGGTTTCCTATCCTTTTGTAGGGACACCTTGTTGTACAAGGCCACCCTTGGTGACTTTATGGCCACCTTATTTATCACAAGGCCACCCCACATAGGCATACAACCACCCCACTCTTTTTCTAACTCACTCTCTGACCCCTAAAACCAAAAAAGTACAAGAAAGCATTAGATATAATGAACTTACTAGTAAGATTGGCCCCTCTAGACACCTATACCTCCTCACCAACTCCTCACAATGCTTTTCAACAAGAACATTTTTCATCTCAGTTTTCATTATCCTTCATACTCATCTCAAATTTACTATTACAAATGGGAAATTTCAATAAAATTTACCCTCCAAGACCTATTTATTTACCCTTAATCACTCTTTTTCTCACCTTTCATCCATCCTTACTTTATTTCTCCTTATTTCTTCTTCATTCATCCCCATTTTTTTCCCTTTTTGGTCTTTGAAGAGGCCACCCAAACCTCTTTTTATCTGCTTTCCCCTTATGGAGGCATCACCTTCCTAATCATCTTTATTTATCCCCTACACACTAAGACATTTATTTCAATTTTTTTTTCCTAGTATCTATATTTTATCATTTACATTTGATGGATTTATTCCAATTATTCCTATTCCTAACTAATATATTAATTGAATAAAAAATTAATTATTTAATTAATATTC
Source organism: Sequoia sempervirens (assembly GCA_007258455.2). Taxonomy (NCBI): domain Eukaryota; kingdom Viridiplantae; phylum Streptophyta; class Pinopsida; order Cupressales; family Cupressaceae; genus Sequoia; species Sequoia sempervirens. Next base: position 341,905,875 of record VDFB02000017.1, read on the forward strand.
TTGATATTTTAGTTCCCTTCCAAAAATAGTTCTTATATTATTTCTAATTATATTCCTATCCCTTCTAAAAATTAGATAAATAATTTTTATTTATTTATGTAATTTTCTCCTCGTCACATCCTCCATCACTTTTCATAACCTATGATTAATCTCTTAGTTTACTCTTAATTTATCCCAAACCATGTGCACATATATGTAAATAATTTTTAAGTCAAAATTTTACTACTCTAAAGCCCCAACAATCCATTGTATCCTCTAAACCTTAAATGTGTCATTTTTGACAAGATTTGCATGTACTTGGGAGGTATGGCCACACCTCCCTCTTTTTTTTAAATAGAATTTTTAAATTTCCATTTGTCCTCAAAGTTACCTCACACATAAGGTGGTGACAAAATCCACCTTATGAGGGATCTTCCCAGTGTACTTGGAAGTACCTCCAAGTACCGCCATCAAATCTTCTCCATGCTCCATCTCTTCCATTGATCCTCCTATAATCATGGATCCTATCCTCTCATTCAATATTTTTTGTGACACTTGACACTCAATCCTTTCTTTATATTTCTAAAGAAATCCAAGCCAATGATACCTTTGATTCATCCTTTCCCTTCACCCAATTTCCAAAAAAATATAAATTCATCTTCACCCCAACTCATTTCACCACACCTTGGAATGTAATATTATATACATGTGGATTTAAAAAATAATATTGCTCCAGTCTTTTCTCATATATCTAATGTAGAGAAATATAAAATATATAGGAAAAATTTATTGGATATAATGAAAAATATAAAAAATGCCTGATTAAAGTAGAATGATTCAAAATGTGGTAATTTGTGTGGTAGAAAAATATAATATTCTTTATATTTCTTGATATTAGTTAGAGTTAACATTTCAATGGATAAAATTAAATCTTTGTCTCATTTTACAAAAAATAAATTCCCTCCTATTTTTCGAAATTCAACAATTAATGAATTTTATTTGTTGGAAAGGGATGATGTTGATTGAAAAGAAGTCATTTTTTAAAAAATGTGCTTTAATTATGATTTAATGACAAAATGGTAAACTTTAAATTTTTATATTTATTTTAAAAATACTTAAATATTTAATTATTGAGGTCTCCAAATTTTACATTTATTGTTGTATATTCATAAGAGAGAATTATTTCATAGAAATATCAAATTATAATTATGATGAGATGGAAACAAATGAATGTTCATTATAAAACTAGTTTATTTGTAAGTTGTTAATGTTCATTTAACATATCATCTCTACTAAAAATTAATAATATATTTTAACTTATACTACTATAAGCCTTTGATCATTTACTATAACCATTAAAAAATTGCTAATGAATTTTGGGTTTTTTATGTTGCAAGTTGGCTCACACATTCACATTAGGTCTTAAATTTTTATAAATCATTAAGACTTTATGATGTCTTGTAAAGGTGTTGTGAAGTGTTGTAAGACATTTTCACACTTTTCTAGACTCTTCTCATCATAACTCACCTACATACCCCCTTTTTATCACGTACCATGTCTTGTAACAAACTTTCACATTTCTCTAGACTTGTCATCACCAAATACACATTTCCTATGCTTTATTTTGTCCCTTTATGCACTTACAAGTAAAAATTAACTATATTTTTTAATACAAACCGGAAAAACATTGTTTAATACAATATAATTTTCGACACCCATTCATATGCCTTGAGTTGGACCCATTCACCATGGTGGGCGAATAAGTCCCTCTTGCCACAAAAATTAAAACAAACTTAAATTACTTGCAGTTTTTTATTATGTTGTAATTTTAGGAGATTAGGGCACAAGTGTATATAAATATATGATTTTCTATTCATTTTAACCCCCATTCATCCATGCATTCACTCAATCATCATAGCATCATTCAATTAAGCAATTATCAAGAATCTTGGAGTGGCCATTGACATATCTTCAAACTTCAACAACAAGGGTTTGGTGATTTCATGACATTGCATGTTATTTTTTCATCATTCATTCTTTATTTTATTTCATTATCAATATTTTGATTACCAAAGTGGGGCTTGACGAAGGAAAACCCCTATAATCTAACCCTTAACTCTTTTTCCCCTCTTTTGCATGTGTGTTTGTAGGTCTTGTAGGCAAAATTTTTAAAGAGAAAGGTGTCAAAAAGGTGTTGTAAAGTAATCAAAGTCATCCAAGTCAAAAAAAGTCCTAATTGAAGCTTGGAGACCTCTTTCAACCCATCTTCTACAAATTTAGATCTGGTAACCTGATAAGAAAAAAAGTACAAAACATGGCCCATAGAGTTGGCATTTGACTTTTCTAATTTCTGTAGGTGGACTGATTCACCACCTATGGTGAATGAGTCCCACTTCCAAGCTGAAAAAAGTGTTTTCTAAAGTTTAGTGTTCTCGACATCCTGAAACCTATTCCAATAGATTTTACCAGAAACATGACTAATTCACCATATGTGGTGAATGAGTCCCAGTGGGCTTCAAGAATGAATTATATAGCATTCTAGAACTTTCCCATATTTTCTTTTAGTTTCTAGGTGCACCTTGATCATTTTCATTAAGTTCCATTTTAATTTGTTTATGCTTCTAGCTCATGTTTGCATACAACACTACGTTTTCAAACACTTTGTATTTCTTAGTTTTGCATACATAATCAATAGTTTTTATTAGTTTTTTGCATTTATATCATCTCATCTGGGCACATTACACCCACATCACATTAATATTTAAATTTTCACATTGCATTCTGGCCCAATCTTTGTCCCTTTTAGGTGAAAAATCCTAGAAGGGCTATAAAGCATTCAGGAGCCAAAATCTTTGTTTACATTTTGGTGAATCCATGTTTAGAACATGTTCATTTCTAGTTTCAAGAGCATATTGCATCTTGGGTTTAGTTTGTATCAACATTGCATTACATTTTGCATTGTTTTTCATCCTAGGGTTTTAAACATTGCATTAGTGAAAAGATCATATAGCTTTAATTTTTGCATCTCCCATCATTTCAAAACACTGAAATTTTGCATTTGCATTATAGTTTTGCATTAGACAATCTTAAAAAACATCAAATTGTTTTTAAATTTTTTGAAAATTTTCAAAACAAAACCATCCCTGGACTCATTTACCACCTTGGGTGAATTAGTCCACTTGCATATTTTACATAGTAATTTTTATTGCTTTTAACACATTTTCTACATTTCTTTTTTCTGTTATTTCATCTCTATTCCAATTTCCAATATTTTTGTTATTAGCATTTTATTGCTCCTAGTTTTCATTTCATTTGCATTTACCCTACATTTAGTATCCCTTGTATGAGTGTTTGGTGCCCTATTGATTATACTTTGGTGAGAAGAAGTTCCCAACTCATAGCATCCTATGATAACACACTTGTTGTGGACCTTGGGTTGTCTCAAGCTACTACTCTTGGTGTTGAAAATAGTGCATTAGACATGGAACCTACCTCTAGCAATAATTTTCCTTCCAATAACATGCAAGTTGACACACAAAATGATCACATTCTCCAAGAAAAAATCATTAACATTCATGAGGATTTAGCACATTTGCAACAAAACATGTGTCTTGAAAACATTGCAACCACTGCAATTCTTGCTATAGACAACATCCATCATCTCCTTGAATGTAACGAAGACTTAGATGTTATGAAACAAATTATTTAGATATACCATAAACACATTTCTTCCACCTCTAGTACATCTCAATCAACAAACACTATGGTTATCATGGATGACTTAACACTCCTCCTCCTTCCACAATAGCATCTATACCTACCTATACCACTCCCCACGTCACAACCACAATGAAACAAGTTAGCAATGTGATACATTCCTTCAGTATTCCTACTAGCATTCCTAATTCTTATGTTATCGAATGTTCTATCTTAACCAAAGATTTTAATGGTTAGGAATGCTATGTCACTTTTGCTCAATTAGGGTCTTTCACCTAATGGAAAGAGATAGATCCCACATCAAAAATATAGATGGTTCACTCAAACTAAGATATGCACGAAGAAATTATATATAAATGCAATAACTTAGATGCAACTAATTGATAAATTGATTGATTAAGAATGTAAAACTATTGAGCTATAATTTTTTTGAAAACACATTGTGTAATGCAGAAACACCTAGAAATGTGAACAAAACTGAATAGAAATGGATGAAACTGAAAGTGTGCATCTAAGATATGGATGGAGACTAGAAATTAATTCTAGAATGTTTTTTATTCTGATTTTTATGCCCAGTGGGACTCATTCACCATTTTGGGTGAATCGGTCCATGTTCTGTGAAACTGTTCCGGAACCTGTTTCAAACAAATGGGTGTCTGAAAAATGTAGAAAACTAAAAACAGGCTTGGAAGTGGGACTCATTTTCCAACCATGGATAATGATTCCACTTTTGAATTTATGAATACTCAAAGTTGGAAATAGGAGCTTTTGATCTGCACTTTCTGCTTCTCTAGGTGTCTGGTTGTGAAACTGTCAAATTTAGGTATGAAAATGACTTTTTGTTGATATTTTCCCTATACAATAAAGAGATGACTTGGAAAAATTTGTAATGTAATATTCAATGATTCCTAATCCTCCAAGATGTTTAAATCCATGAGCACAAAAGAAGAGAAAGAGGGATGTTGAATGTTAGGGCATGGGGGCTTGCCATGGTCAAACCCCTTGGTAGGTAATTAAACCAAAATAGAGAGAATGTAATGAAACATGCATTAATGGAGTTATTACCTTGCCATGATGTTTGATCTTGAATGTATGGAGCAAAACATGAATAATCTACCCTTGAATGTCCTTGGGAGCTAACTTAATGACTTGCAATGATGAAACCCTAACTTGCTTGGCTTGAGATGGAAGAATGATGGATGAATAATGAAGAATGGTAATGATTTAGGGTTTAGAGACTTTATTTTATAGGAAATTATACTAATTATCTTGTAAATTGGATCCCCAAGGTCAAGATGAAGAAAAAAAAACTTAAATTCCAAAATTTCCCGCTCAAAAGTAAAAAATAGGCCAAATGGGACTCATTCACCACCCGTGGCGAATGGGTTCCACCTAAAAGGAACTGATTCACCATGGATGGAAAATGGATCCCATAGGGGCCATTATACTAGCTAAGATGTCGAGAAATGAGGAAATAGGGTTTTTATGATGACTTTGTCCATTATTTGATCAATTTAAGCCTGAGGATGCATAATATGATGTAGTAGGGGCCTATTAATGATGATGTAAAGTCCAATTAAGGCTTGGAATATAGAATTCAATGTGAAAGTGTGACTAAATACACTTTACAACACTAAAATGAGGTCCACATAGCCTAGAAAGGCACAATATCCAATATGAATGTGTATGACACATTACAACATTAGCTTAACATTAAGTTTATTTTACAAGCCTTCTAGATTGATGTGATAATGCAATTAAATACATTTTATAATGTTTAATTAAGGGGAGTTTGGTTCATTAGGTCTAGAAAAGCGTGAAATTATTTTACAACACTTTACAACACCTTTACAAGACATCATTAAATACATTTGAAATGGTCCAAGACCTAGTGTGAATGCATGAAACACCTCACAACACTAAATCAAGGCCTTATTAAGTCCAATTTATCATGAATAATTCCCAAATCAAGCAAGTTTCCTTTTTTCTATGGTAAATTTAACTGTGACTTTAGTGAGAGGATGGACTTGCTTCAAACTCACAATAAAGTAGACATTCAAGAGGGATCTGAGTTTACTGATTCAGGTGACAAAGGATGACAAAGATTAAGAAGATAATCAAGCCCCCAATATCCAAGATCCTAAGCCAAACCAACAAGATACATAATCATATAATGGAAAGAAATGAAAACAGGGTGGAAAATATGCAATCACTCTACGTCCACAAAACATACGATCGTCTATGGGGTGAGTTTTCCCAAAGAAGTGGTTTTAGTGAGAAAGTCATGCTAGTGTGTCAGCTTCCCACTGTATAATAATAAATTCATGTCAGTGTGTCAACTTCCCATTATACTAACCATATGAAATTTTTTCTCCTGATAACATTGATGAGGCACCACAATGAAATTTTTTTTTGTAAATGCTCTTGAATGTTATGTAAAAAAAAAATTTGAAGGGGATTTTGCTTTTCTCATGTAAGGTCTTATTCTTAGGAAGCATTGTGCCTAATATCTCTAAGAGAGGACAAGTCAGGGTGTTAGATCATTATCCATGGGATGCCTCATTCACATCAAGTCACTTCAATTGATTGTTATTCCCTTATTAGATCATTATCCATGGGATACTTTGTTCACAACAGGCCACTTTAGTTGATCGTACACTCTTGGAAGGAATTAAACACAAATACACCACCAAGGAGATGACATGTCAAAATAAAAAGTAAATCACACCATGAAATTTGAAAAAATATGTTACCAATGTATGCCCCCACTTTAAAGTGGTTGTTAACACCATTACTATGAGAAATTGCTTTAAAGTAGAAGAGTGTATGAGAGCTTATTCGAAAATCCCTATGCAAAGTCATATTTTTTTGATAAGTTTCATCATGAAGAAGGATATTATGTCACATGCGAGTCAATATTAAGACATTTCATCCACATCCCAAGCTCACTCTTATATGTGGGTATGTGTAGGATCATCATGGAAAAAATAGGCCCTTAAGTGGCAAAAAAAAAAGAAAAATCAAAGTTAGACAACTTGACATAAAAACTTGAATAAGTCATCTATATTATTTCAAAAATATGTAAGAATATAATTTGTAGAAAATTGAATGTAGTTTCTAGACTAATAGGTTTGTTAAAAAAAAAAATCTATTTGGTGAAAATTTGAAATTTCAATGCAGTAGTACTTAAATTTTAGGGAAAAAATAAGTAGGTGTCTGTCTGACCACCCTAACCACAATAAAATGATAATATTTTTTTATAATATTTTAGATATAAGTAGAGGACTCATGTCCCATTGTGATACATATTTTTTTATAATATTTTTCAAGTAAATAATAAATTATTTTTTTATTACAAACTTTAAAAAATATAAAAAACTCGTATGTCTGACCACCTTAACTTGGTCAAAACTTCATGAAAGTCATTTTTTCTTTTTTCAATCCTATATTATGTGAAGCATAGAATGTGACATGTTTTAGATTCAAAAAATGTGATACCGTTTGAAAGCTATAGATTTTTCAATTATCAATCAGGACTTTAGTCATAATTTGAATAGAAAATGAATAATAATTACTTAGTAAATTCAAAGTAAAGAATAATTTATATTGGTGGAAATGAGAGTCTCCTTTAAAAAGAGTTTTCATTTCATCAGTTTTAGGTAAAAAAAAAAGTTAACCACATACCATCATATTGCCACTTTTTGGCCCATCATGATCCTGCACATGGGTATGTGTAGGATCATCATGGAAAAAATAGGCCCTTAAGTGGGAAAAAATTAGAAAAATCAGAGTTAGGCAACTTGACGTAAAAATTTGAATAAGTTATCTATATTATTTCAAAAATATGTAAGAATAGAATCAGAAAATTGAATGTAGTTTCTAAACTACTAGGTTTGTTTAAAAAAAAAATTATTTGGTGAAATTTTGAAATTTCAATGTGTAGTACTTAAATTTAGGAAAAAATAAGAAGTAGTTGTATGTCTAACCACCCTAACCACAATACTTGATGATAATATTTTTAATAAGATTTTAGATATAAGTAGAGGACTCATGTCCCAATGTGATGCATATTTTTTGTAATTTGTTTCAAGTAAATAATTAATATGAATTTTTATTACAACTTTTAAAAAATATTAAAAACTCGTATGTCTAACCACCTTAACTTGGTCAAAACTTCATGAAATTCAATTTTTTTTTTAATCCTATAGTATGTGAATCATAGAATGTAACGCATGTTTTGGATTCAAAAAATATGATACCATTTGAAATCTATAGATGTTTTTCAATTAGTCTATCAATCAGAACTTTAGTCATAATTTGAATAGAAAATGAATAATAATTACTTAATAATTTCAAAGTAAAGCATAATTTATATTGGTGGAAGTGGAAAGCTGAGAATCTCCTTTAAAAATCCTTTTCATTTCACTAATTTTGGGTAAAAATAAAGCTGTCAGCCACATACCCATCATATTACCACTTTTTGGCCCACCATGATCCTACACATACCCAGATACCCATGTTCATGAAAAGTTAATGATTAGCCAAAAGAGACAACAACAAGTGACATATGGGGAGAAGGTTGTTGAACCCCTCACCCCCACCTAGCATAGGACAAGGGTGGACCTGGAATGGATGATGGTATGCTTCTCCTTGCAATGGATGCAAAACATGCAATAGTGAATATGTTATTATCCTACAACTATTGCATGGCAGGGAGTAGCAACTATTGTTATTTATTTGGATAAGGAAACAAAGTGTCTATTTGATACATGTTTAATGAGATTTCTATGAGTTTAGTTGTCTTGGAAGTCTTGTGTGGTAGTATTGATGTTGAGTGAAGGTTTTTTGGATGGGTTGATTTATATGAAAGGATAATCAACAAGGCCATGATTTGGTGTGTGTCTATTAGGCTCTATAGGGGTATGGATACATTTATCTATAGAATCACATCCTTTCTCTGGTTGCTTCATAAGTCTTTCAAGTTCAAGGTTGGATTTGATTGTATGCACTTTGTCAAATATGTGAGCAATGTCATTGTAACTTGGTTGGTATGAAATTTTATTCTTAGGTGGGTAAAGGATGAGTTTGGGTTGGTGTTGAGTTTGTTGCTTGTCTACTGGTGGATAAAGAATTAGAGGATTCTTAGGATGTATCACAGGTTATGTATGTGGTTCATTTATCGAAGGGTATCCAATGGACACTTGCTCATGCATAACCTCATTGGTCTTTGTTTGATATATCCCTAATAAAGGGCAATCTACAATCACATGTTTGTTATCATCTAAGGAAGAATCAATATTTTCTTGCATCAGAATAGTCTCCCTAGGAGATTTCTTAGGAGAACAATAATCCAAATGGTCTTGACATTCAAGGATTGGTTCTTCCAACATTTTGGAATCATTGTAAGTAAGGGAGCTATCCATGGTTGAATTGTCTTGTTCTATGATGTTTTCCCACATAATATTCTCATGATTCTCATCGATTGGATCGTGTAACACCATAATATCTTATTCACCAATAGGAGAGATATTAGGAGAGGGGAAATTTTTACTATTGTCCATAATCTCATTATCTTGTGCGATAACATCTACCCGAGTAGTAGAGCTTTCAGGAAAGTTACAATCAAGAGGGGCATCACATGTCATGGTTAAATGTTATAAAGAAGCTTCATCACATATAGGGGTGAGATCAAGGGAAGGAGAACAAGGATTTTCATGTCTTTCAATGATTAGATCTTCTTGTTCAATTAGACCCTTCCAGTTGATAGGAACATTAGGAAGGAGAGAAAAAATTGTTATAACTCTCAATCATTCGGTATCTTGATACCAACATATCCTCCTCACAAATGTGTTTATCATGATCATTCATGAAAGCATTCTTATAGATAGGGGAGGTGTTGGGAGATGAATGGAGACTAGGTAAAGTGGTGACAATGAATTCATCTTGTACTGTTATATTATCATCCCAAGAGGAATGAGGAGAAGGAAAAAAAAGACCTTCATGATTTTCAAGGATTGTACCCTCTTCCACCAAGATACCTTTTCCACTAAAAGGAGAGGTGTCGGGAAAAGTATAATTATGATCATCATGTTTATCTATGTTTGTATTCCCTTCATACACATCAGTTGCACAAATAGGAGAGATAGGGGGGGAGTTTAAGTTTAAGACAAGCATTAACATTTCCACTCTCTTGTGCTAAGAGACTATATCATAATTAGAGAATGCATTGAATGAATAATTAACATGCTTATGAACTAACTTTTTCTTTGCAAATTTGGAGAAGATTGAAACAAACATTTTGAAACAAAAATCTATGCTAACTCAAAATGAAATGTAAAAGGCTGAAATGAAATGTAATTTTTAGATGATAATTGGTTGATTATGCTATGCAATGATGTGGCCGGAATGCAATTTTTGAAATTAAGCAATGCATGAAATGAGCCAAGTTAATCTACATTTAATGAAATGTATGTAATAGGAACTCAACCTACTGATATAGAGGGCTAATGGAAACAATAAGAAGCTTAAAAATAGGCTTTTCATCTCTATAAAAGGTAGTTTAGGGGTGAAAAGGGACTGATTCACTTAGGGTGGTGAATGAGTCCTAGTATGGATTTTTTTCAGAAATTTTAGAAATCTTTTAGTGATTTTGATGTTTTTTGAGTGCTATTATGTAGACCTAAGTTGAAAATGTGATGTTTCAAAAAATTTACATGAATTTAGATGTCAAAAATTCAATCTAAATGCACTTTTTTATGAATGAAAAATTTGAAACCTAGCATGTCAATTAACTAATGCAAACCCTAATGCAAAGTCAATTGAAGGATAGATCTATGATGGACTCAAAATTAGAAAAGAGAAGCATGCGAAAAGTAGATTCACCAAAATGAACCAAATATTTTAATGGTTAGGAATGTTATGTCTCTTTTGCTCAATTAGGGTCTTTCACCTAATGGAAAGAGATAGATCCCACACCAAAAATCTAGGCCGTTAACTCAAACTAAGATATACAAGATGTAGTTATGTCTAAGTTGTAATGACCTATTTGCAGCTAATTGATAAAATTGATTGATTAAGAATGTAAAACTATTGAACTACAACTTGTTTGAAAACACATTGTGTAATGCAAGAACACCTAGAAATGTGAACAAAACTGAAAAAATGGATGAAATAGAAAGTGTGCATCTGAGATATGGATGGAGACTAGAATTGAATTCTAGAATATTGTTGATGCTGATTTTTACAATGAGTGGGACTCATTTTCCATTCTGGGTGAATTAGTCCTTGTTTTGTGTAACTGTTTTGGAACTTGTTTAAGACAAATGGGTGTCTGAAAATGCAAAAACCAAAAAAAGGCATGGAAGTGGGACTCATTCGCCACACTTTACAACACCTTTACAAGACATCATTAAATGCATTTGAAAGGGTCCAAGACCAAGTGTGGATGCATAAAATGCCTCACAACAC